>CABHPH010153923.1:5076-15220 GCA_902168325.1 Peromyscus nudipes
GTTGGTTGGTTGGTTGGTTATCTATCTATTTATTTCAGGATCTCTATATAGCCCTGGCTGTCTCTCTATAGCCCTGGCTGTCCGAGAATTCACTACGTAGACTAGGCTGGCTTCAAACTCACAGAGATCCCCTGCTTCTGCCTCTTGAGTTCTGATATTAAAGTTGTGCAACACCACACCCAGCTATTTATTTATATATAGAAGTGGCTTTTTTGGTTTGTTTGGTTGGTTGGTTGGTTGGTTGTTTTTTTTGTCTTTTGTTTTTAGTTTTTTTGAGACAGAGTTTCTTGTGTAGCCCTGGCTGTCATGGAACTTGCTCTGTAGACCAGGCTGGCCTCAAACTCACGGAGATCTGCCTGCCTCTGCCTCCTGAGCGCTGGGATTAAAGGTGTGCGCCACCATCACTTGGTGTAGAGGAGTGTTTTGCGTGCTTGTGTGTAAGTGAACACCACCTTCCTCCAATGCTAGCTAGCAGAAGTCAGACGAGTGTCAGATCCTGTGGAACTGGAGTTACAGATGCTTGGGAGCCACCATGTGGGCGCTGGAAGTTGAACCCAGGTCATTTGCAAGAGTTAGGAAGTACTTTCAACTTCTAAGTTATCTTTCCAGCCCCGTATACTCCCCCCCACCCCCCACCCATCAGCTGAGGACCAAACCCAGGGCCTTGCGCTTGCTAGGCAAGTGCTCTACCACTGAGCTAAATCCCCAAACCCCGTCTTTTTTTTTTTTTTGACAGGATTTCTCTATATAGTCCTGGCTATCCTGGAGTAGAGTCAGTTCTTAAATGAGAGTAATGATTAAATTTTTTTTCCCTTTTTTGGTTGATTTGTTTTATTTGTGTTTTAAGATAAAGTCTGACCCTGAACCCCCTGGTGGCCTGGAGCTTGCTATGTAGACCAGGCTGGCTTCAAATTTATTCTCAGTGTTGGACTTATGGGCTTGTGCGATTCATGGCAATCATCTTGCCCAGCCAATGATGATTATGTTCATAACATATCTAATTTTTCTTTTGAAGACAAGGTCTCACTGTATATCTCCCAGACCCTGGCTGACCTAGGGAAATCACTGTGTAGACCAGGCTGACCTGAATTCACAGAGTGTAGATGAATCTTAAAAGTTCTTATTAATAAAATCAAATCTGAGCCAGGTATTGGGGTGAACACTGAATGATCAGAGAAAGCCACAGCCACCTCACCTGGCCAACTTCTGAGGAAACTGATCCTGTTTCCTCAGACTGGAAGCTTCTGAGTCCTCATCCAGAATAGATCTCAGCTGAACTGCTGCTCAAAAGCCTAAAAGCTTAACCAGCCTAGTTCGGTTTTCATGCTTTATATACCTTTCTGCTTTCTGCCCTCACTTCCTGGGATTAAAGGCTCACTTTCTGGGATTAAAGGCATGTGTCACCATGCCTGGCTGTTTCCAATGTGGCCTTGAACTCACAGAGATCCAGACGGATTTCTGCCTCTGGAATGCTAGGATTAAAGGCGTGAGTGCCACCATTTTCTAGCCTCTCTGTCTAGTGGCTGTTCTGTTCTCTGACCCCAGATAAGTTTATTAGGGTGCACAATATTTTGGGGAACACAATACCACCACAACAGAGGTCTGCCCTCTGAGTGCTGACATTAAGGGCATTCTGGAATGGTCGTAGAGTTTGATGTGTAGATAGGATCCCCAGGCCCCTACTGAAGCTGTCTGCCTGCTCCCACTCTCTACAGGCCATCGAGGGCAGCACGCTGGTCAGCTCCTCTTCTGACCACTCCCTGACCGTCTGGAAGGAGCTGGAGCAGAAGCCAACTCACCACTACAAGTCAGCGTCCGACCCCATCCACACCTTCGACCTGTACGGCAGCGAGGTGGTCACTGGCACTGTTGCCAACAAGATTGGCATCTGCTCCCTGCTTGACCCACCCTCTCAGGCCACCACGAAGCTCAGTTCCGAGAACTTCCGTGGCACACTCACTAGCCTGGCCTTGCTGCCCACGAAACGCCACCTCCTGCTGGGCTCAGACAATGGCATCATCCGCCTCCTGGCCTAGGTCCAAGCAGGAGTTGGCTGAGGGCAGGGGTGAGATGACACTCCTCAGGTCCAGCTCCTCATTCTTGGTCTCTCAGCAGCTCCCTCTAAGCAAGCCCCAGGCTCTGGGTACCCACATGGCCTGCCATCTGGAATCATGCAGCTCCTGAATCTCCAAGACCATGAAGTGGCATCATTCATGAAATTCAGGAGATGCTGTTCCTAACCATCAAGAAGAGGAACAGGGAAAAGCATTATGATCCCCATTGCTCCCCAACTCTGCCTTCTGATTCACATGGGGACAGGGAAAGCTCCAGGACATGAAGGGAGATTAGCCAGCTTCTTCTAGCCAAGCTCTCCCTAGCCCTATCTCCCAAGGATAGGAAACTGCTCCTATCCGGGGTACTGATGGTACCTGGACTCTAGCCTAAGGAGGGCTGGCCATGACCTAGGAGTTTAAGGGCTTGGCCTGGAGTTTCAGCATCAACTCGGCCAGGTCTTCCCAGTATGGGACCAGAAAAGGGGGTAAAAGGGGGAGTGGGGCCAGGGAAGAGGTGGTTATGGCCCCAGCTGGTCCAGGAATGAATCCATGCCTTGCCTTGGTACCCCTAACCACAGTGTTTGTGCCTTGAGCTAGGGAGGCAGCCCTTGGCGCCAGCACCCCTGGGGAGAAGGGCAACAGGAATCATCTCTGCATCTCAGGTCCCTCCCAGGGGATGAGAAGATCCTGGCATCTCTCAAGTCCCCATTTGGAGCAGAGAAGAGGTCTGAGATATGCCCCCAGCTGCCTCCTCACTGTTTGCAATCCATGTAAATATGATCAATAAATTCTTTGGAAGAGTCATGGAGCGGAGTGAGGCTGGGTTGTGTTTTGTTTTACCCAGGCTGGGCTCAAGCAGTTCTGCCTCAGCCTTCCAAGGAGCTGGCGTTACTGGTGTGTGTCACCACGTCTGGCTTATGGCTTATCTTTGATTTTTTGAGATGGTCTCATGTAGCTCAGGCTGATTTTAATCTCGGGATGACCCTCCTGCCGGAAGCAAAGTCCTGGAATTACAGGCCTGAACCACCAGGCCCAACGTTTAACTTTTAAAGACTTTTTTTTTTAAGTGTGTATGAGTGTTCTGCCCACATGTATGTTTGTGCATCATATGTGTGTCTGGACCCTGTGGAGGTCAGAGGAGGGTATCAGATTCCCTGGAACTGGAGTCAATGGATGGTTGTGAGCAGTGTGGATCCTGAGAACTGAACCTGGATCCCCTGCAAGAGCAGTCAGTACTTTTAACCACTGAGCCACCTCTCTAGTCCCTATGCCCAGGTTTTTGTTTGTTTGTTTGTTTGTTTGGATACAAGGTCTTTGTAGCTCAAACTACTGGCCTTGAACTTGATGTGTAGCTGAGGTTGACCTTGTCTTCCCAATCCTCTTACCTTTCCCCTCTAAGTGCTGACACTGTCTATAGGCTTGCACGATCAGGCCTAACACTTTATCCTGATGGCAGTAGGGCCAGGAAAGCCAAGACCTGGTCGTTTCCAGGGCTGTGGAGAACAGAGCAAGAGGGTAGAGAGGGAGCCATTGTCCTCTGGTTGCCTTGGATGTGGGGCGGCTGGTCTGGTCTGGGTGGCCTCAGGCAAGTTTCCAGATCCCTCATCCTTGGAGAAAGTAGGGAAAGTGAATGTTGCTGCTGAAGAGGTGGGACCCTGGGAGGGGCCTGCCTCTGCTGAGTCTCATCTCTTCACCCCTTGTCTTGGGGCCTAGGCCAAAGGTAGCCAACCAGAATCCTGGGCTTGCTCCAGGCTCCTGCGGCCTCCCCTTCCCTGGGGCAGCTGTGATGACTGTGGTGGGAAGACAGGAATTTGGGGACAGGAATCTGATTGTGACTCTGGCCTCAGTTCTGTGCCCTTAGTCAAGTCACACAGCCTCCCCGAGCCTAACTGGTCGTGGATCATCCCCATGCTGAGGGGTCATTAGAAGGCTTACCAGGTCCCTGAGCATCCTGGATCTACCCTCTTGCCTAGCCAGACCCAGCCTCCTCAACTGTCTGCTCCTGTACCTCCCTTCTCCAGGCTCGGGCAGGGTTCTGGGTGACTGTCTTAGGATCAGCAGTCCTGATAGGAAAGGGGCTTCTGGCCCCCAAATCAATGTTTAACCGGATGTTCGGGTCAATATTTACCAGCAGAGAAAGCAAGCTGAACGGGGGTTGGCTGAGGGCAAAGGTCCTGGTGGAGGAGGAGCTAGGCCGGGCTGGCTGCAGCAGACAGAGCGTGGGGAGCAAGCAGGTCCAGGAGAACACTGTGTGCTGTAGCAAGCAGCCTGACAAGGTAGGATGGAGGGGTGGTGCCGCCTGCCTGCTCGGGCAGCAGAGGAGGTGGGGAGCTGCCCTCTTAGCAAGGGGTCTGGCTGAACTTATTCAGGGAACCTGCAGTTTCACAGCTGCCTAGGGTTACGGGGAGCTGAAGTGTGGGCAGCTCCAGAAGTCCCTCTGGAACCTCAAAACCTAGAGGCCTGTTCTTGTCAAGAAGAATCATTTACCCAGGTTGAGGATGAGGCCCAGGCTAAGGCTCTTGGACATCAAGGTGGGGGCTGGGGACAACAGAAGGACCCTCCAGAAGAGCTGGCCCGGAGACAAGGCCTGGGGAGGGCTTGAGGACAGGAAGCCTTTACTGGAAGCCCTAGACTAAGGCTTGCACAACCCCCTCCGCCAGCCTGGCTTCCCCTAAGCACCCTGGAGCAGACTTGGGGGCAGAGTTGGGATGAGGCCTGTGGTTCCCGTAAGTCCAAAGGTATCTGGGCCAGTCATTCATTGGGCTCTGCTACTAGGTCAACAAAGCAGCTTTCTGGCTGCCCTGCCACCCCGGCTGAGCTCTCGGGACCTTCGGGTAGGACCTGGGCAGCCTGAGAAAGGCTGGAAGAAATGAACAACAGGTTAGATGGATTCTCTGGGGTGGGAAGCCTTCTCAGCTGTGGATCACTGAGGGCCAGGCATCATACTCAGTGTTTATAAAGGCTCTTATTTTGGTCCTCAAACTCTCCATGGGAGGAGGAAAGACTTCTGCCATGATTTTACAAGACAAGGTAAAGCCCAAAGGCATTAAGGGAAGTGCCAAAGGTCCTGTGGCAAGAAACAGATCCCAGATTTGAACCCAGGTCTCATCCACAATGTGAGGCCTAAAGAATGAAGACTAATTGAGAAACTATAAGAGTGAGAAAAAAAAATCATGGCAATCCCACCTCTCAGGATGGGGACCACGGCTAATATGTTTTGGGTGTGGGCCTACGTTCTGTAGGTTCAGGAAGCCCCGTGGGTAGCAGTCTGCTGCCTGGTGTTTGAGTGTGAAGTGGGAACTAACCCTTCCTGTTCTGGATACAGGATCATGGCACGGCTCTGGGGGCTCCTGGTGCTCAGCTTGTCCTGTCTGCAAAGCCCCTGCTCCATGGTGAGGCTGGGCTGAGGTCTGGGTTGGAAGAGGTCATTCAGGTTGAAGAAGATGCTGGGCAGGGGCACATTTGGGAGAGGCCAGAAGGGTAGAGAGGGAGGAATGCTGGGTCCAGGGAGGGGTTGGCTCTGAGGGACCTCCCTGCCTCTGCTCACCCTTTTCTCAACAGTTCTCCCCTGTGAGCACTATGGATCTCCCGAGCCAGCAGGTACACAAAAGTGAGGGATGTGGGGGAAAGAGCCCAAGGGTCTCACCTAAGTCTTGGGCCAAGTGTGGACCTATGGGGAGCACCATCTACTTCCTTCTTTCTACAGCCAATGAGCGAGCAGGCCCAGCAGAAGCTGCCTCCACTTGCCCTCCTCAAGTTGGGCAACCAGGTACAATCAGGTGGGGCTGGGGAAGAGTAAGTGGGGCCAGAGGGAGGAGGGCCAATCAGCAGGAGCAGCAGGATGGGGGAGGGGAGACATGGTCATAGGCCTGACGTTCAGGGGTTCAGAAGGCTTAGGGTGGGAAAGATCCCAGCATGACTCTTCCTCTCCCCTCAGATCTGGGACAAGGCCTTGCTGCCCTGTGGCACCACGAGTGTGAGGGAGACACAGAATCTGAAGCTGCCCCCTTGACCTTACTAACCTCTGATCTGTCCTTGTAGGATCTTGGTGGCCACGCTACCCTGGAGAGGTCCCCGGGAGACTGCAGGAGTCCCCCAACTGCAGAGGAGACTCGCAGGCTGTCTCAGGCCATGATGGCTTTTACTGCTGACCTGTTCTCCTTGGTGGCCCAAACATCCACCAGCTCCAACCTTGTCCTGTCACCACTGAGTGTGGCCCTGGCACTCTCTCACCTGGCACTAGGTACTGGGGCAGCACCTGTCCAGAAGAACTAGGAAGTCACAAGGAGTTGAGTGCTGCAGAGGTTGTCCATGGGTGGTTCCTCCATCAGGGACGACACATGGCTCTTTGGTAGCATGCGGGCGCCCGAGCTGTCACCACCCTCTGTGAGTCAGGAATCCGGGGATGGCCTAAGAACGTGGTGATTGACAACCCCCCCCTAGTTATTTTAGCACAAGAATTTGACAGCTACAATATCTTCCCCTGGACATGAGTGTCTCACTGTGGGAGACTGCAGTCCAGAGAGGGAAGGTACCTCGAGTGAGGTGACATTGCCCAGCTTGTCAGCCGCAGAAATGAAAGCAGAATTTGGGAGTCCGGTAGCTCAGTGGATGTGGGAGGGGAGGGGAGCAGTGGCCTGTGGCCACGTTCATCATGGGGATGTGAGAGTGTGGGAGTGGGCAGTGGGGCAAGAAAGAACCCGTGGCCTGGGCCTCAGCCCACTCGGTCCCCTTCAGGTGCTCGGAACCAAACGCTACAGAGCTTGCACCGAGCATTGCACATGAACACAGGAGCCTGCCTTCCCCATCTACTGAGCCATCTCTGCCAGAACCTAAGCCCCGGGACAATCCGACTGGCTGCCAGAATATACCTGCAGAAGGGTAGGTGGTGATGGCGGTCAGCTGCCCAGGAATTGCTCTGTCGCCAGTGAACAAGGGTGAGGGAAAGGGGCTGAGCCTCGGGGGAGGCAGAGCACTGGTGGCTGTGGAGGTCCCAGCCCTGGGATGAACTTGTGACTCATTGTGTGCAGGGTTTCCCATCAAAGAGGATTTCCTGGAGCAGTCGGAACGGCTCTTTGGTGCAAAGCCTGTGAAACTGGCTGGAAACCAGGAGGAAGACCTGGCGAACATCAACCAATGGGTGAAGGAGGCCACGGAGGGGAAGATTGAGGATTTCCTCTCTGAGCTGCCAGATAACACCGTGCTGCTTCTCCTCAATGCCATCCACTTTCATGGTGCACTGTTCTTCTTAAGCCCCTCACCCTGACAGCCCCACCTGCCCTGTAGGCTGAGAGGGGCTGCGTAAGCTTTGCTCTGGGCATTGTCTGGGCATGTGAGGAGGAAGCTCAGAGGCTGGCTGAAGTTGTGGAGGACAGACTGCCTGAGAGAAAACTGGGGCTGCAGAGGGATGGAGAAATGCAAGCCTAGATGTTAGGGAAGATGCCTAAGTTCCACCGGGTGTCAGCACTGGGGACTTGACTTCACCTTTTTTTGTTTGTTTTTCAAGACAGGGTTTCTCTGGGTAACAGCTCAGGCTGTCCTGGAACTCGCTTTGTAGACCAGGCTGGCCTCAAACTCAGAGATCCACCTGCCTCTGCCTCCTTAGTGCTGGGATTGAAGGCATGCGCCACCAGCACCAGCTTTGGCTTCCACTTCTTGTTCCTTGAGTGGGTTCTAGCTGGGATGGGCAGGAGGTGGGTTATATATTACATGGCTCCTGCCCTCTGCCTGGCTGCAGGTTTCTGGAGGACCCAATTTGACCCAAGCCTCACCCAGAAAGACTCCTTCCACCTGGACGAGCAGTTCACAGTGCCCGTGGACATGATGCAGGCACAGTCGTACCCTCTGCGCTGGTTCCTGCTGGAGCAACCTGAGATACAGGTCACCCTGGCTTTCCCAGCAAACTAGGCCTGGTGTTGGGAGGGGATAAAAGACTGTGCAGGGACCTCAGGGGTGAGGGGAATACCCCATTTTCTTTGTGGTCTGGCCTCTGGGGTATGTAGTTCTGGAAGGGTCTATTATGCCTGAACCCAGGTTCATTTGCTCAAAGAAAATATACAGAGCTTTTGCAAGTGCCAGATATTGTAGAGATACTGTTCTCTGCATTGGAGTTTTAGTGGCTCTCAAGGAGACCAGGGCCCTGCTCCTAAGGGAAGGTGTGAGTTCCCACCAGAGCTTCTCAGCAGGGAGGATTCTGCCAGGTTGGGTGTACTGCTCCGGACATTCTGATTGGCTGGAGCTCTGCACCAAGCTGTCTCAGCTAAGGCTTCCCTTGCTTCTAGCTTCACCGTGGCTCCTTGGCTGGGATCCTCACCCTTGCGCCCATCATCTGTGACTGAGATAACAGTATGGGCTAGTTTTGTTTGTCTTAGGGTCTGGCAGTCTTACACAGGCTGGCTTTGAACTCATGATCCTCCTGCCCTAGCTGTCTGAGTGCTGGGACCCCAGGTGTCTGCCACCACGCCTACTCACCCCCTCGGCTAGTTGGTTTTACTAGGCAAGCAGGGCACAGCCCAGTCAGTTCTGCAGGAAGGAGCCATGTGGGCAGCTTGGCTTCTCTCTAGCTCATGTTGAGAGAACGATGGCCTGGTTAGCCCCCCTTAGCTTCTCGTCTTCCTGTTGCTCCCTCCCTCAAAGTCCTGTCTACCCACTGTTCCTTCATCCTCTGGCTCCATCTCCCTATCCTCCTCTGGCCTTTCGTCAGCAGGCCCTGGCAGCCAGACCTGGCACTCATCTCCCACTGGCAGAGGACCGGCCTGCAGGCCTGTGCTGGAACTCAGGGAGGCATGGCTTCAAGAGTCTTGAGCCTGGTGGTTTCCATTCGGCTGTAACTGCAGTACTTCTTCAAAAAGGGTCTTGTGACCCGAGTGTGGTGGCTTACACCACAATCCTAGCACTCAAAAGATTGAGAGTTTGAAGATAGTCAGGTTACATAACCAGACCCTGTTGAAAGAGAAAAAAAAATCACATTCCCAATCTTGGCATATACAGCAAACTCATTGGGTGAAGGAGAAAGGCGAGAGAGGCAGGGTTCCTTCCTACCCCTTCCAGTGGCTCCTCTCCGGGGCATTTGGAAAGCCAGAGGCCCCACCTATCGTACATAGGGAAACCTGAGAGGCAAAGACAGGAAGGTCCATAGCTTGTTTGTACAGCTAGCTGATAGCAGATGGAGAACTCGGTTTGTAGGGAAGACACTACTAGAAGATTCACCAGTGTGGCTGGACATGTAACTCAGCTGCGTACTTGCCTAGCATGCCCAAAGCCCTCCGTTCAACCCTTAGCACCACACAAACCTGGCGTGTGGAGCACATCTGTCATCCCTAGCGCTTTCGAGAAGGAGGCAGGAGGATCACAAGTTCAAGGTGGAGAAATGACTCATCAGTTAAGAGCACTTGCTGCTCTTTCAGAGGACCGAGGTTTGATTCCCAGCCCCCATGAGGCAGCCCACAAACACCTGTGACCCCAGTTCCAGGGGATATGATGCCCTCTTCTGGACTCTGAGGGCACTCCAAGTCTAATGATACATAGACATACATCCAGGCAAAATACCTATACACATAAAATAAAAATAAATCTTAAAATGAAATTCAAGATCATCCTGAGTTACACAGTGAGTTTGAGGACAGCCTGAGATACATAACCCTGTCTAAAAAACAAACCAAAATGAAAATTGGGCGTGATGGTATAGCTTTGTAATCCCAGCACTCAGGAGGCAAGCAAGGCAAGAGAATCAGAAGTTCAGTTATCCTTGGCTAAATAGTTTTTCAAAGCCAGCTTGGGATTCATGAGACCCTGTGTTCAAAAACTGGGTAGTGGGTGTGATGGCACACATCTTTAATCCCAGCACTCAAGAGGCAGAGGCAGAAGAATCTCTGTAAGTTCAAGGCCAGCCTGGTCTACATAGTGAATTCCAGGATAGTCAAGGCTCCACAGAGAAAGCATGCCTAGAAACAACAACAACAAAAAGATTTTTTTTTGTTTTGTTTTGTTTTTTTAAAAAAGATAGAGAGTAATTTAGGGAGACAACTTGTGTCAGCCTACCTCTGGCCTTCACACACACATGTGCAAACACACAGCCATACAGACGTGTG
>CABHPH010153924.1:0-19245 GCA_902168325.1 Peromyscus nudipes
GAGCTTATTCTACCCTAATATACCTAAGCCTACACTTCTCAAACTAGACTTCACCAAACTTTTTTACAGCTTTAAAGAGAGAAACAGAGAAACATAGACGTAGACAGAGACACAGAGAGATACTTGCTGCAGCCCGCCCTTACCTACTTGCTTCAACTTTACTGTAGCCACTCTGCTCTCTCTCTACAGTCTTACTCCTGGAATGCCACCGCATAAACTTTAATTCATAACTGGACATGTCCCCCTCCTTCCAAGTTGCCCCTCCCTCTCTTACCCTCTGTACCTAAGTCTGGCGCCATCTGTGGGAGGCCGGCTCCGACCTTTTGAAGGGTTCTTATGAGAGAGGGATTTAAAAAAAAAATACTAGATAGAAAGAGAGACCTAGCTGGCAAGAAGAAAGAAACACAGAGTAGCTTTGGGAAGGCCTAGATCAATACTCGACAGCCTCAAAGGTTTATTCAAAAGGCTTTTTATAATAGGCCAAGGGTAGAGGCAAAAGACCTCCCCCTTGCAAGATCAAAGCACACCGTAGAGCCATGTGTAGACCCTTCCAAACACCTGGTAACCACGCCTGTGGTCAAATCATCCCCTTATGCAGCCTTACTGGGTACAGCAAGCTCAGATTCTCTGACCCTGAGTAATTTGGGCCTCCACAATACCTTGGTAAGAATTTGGCTGCTTTCTGCCCTAGTCCAAAAAAATCTGCCTGAGGCTAAAACTGAAGAGTTATGGATTAAGAGCCTTGGCAGAGGAGATTTCAAGACAGAGTAGTATTGACTGTGTTGTTCGTTTACTAGTGGCCACACTTAGGAAGATCTATAATGAAAAGGAGCAAGCAGAGCTAGAAAAAAAATACAAAATGTACAGTTTGAGGAGAAAATGGGCACCAGGAAGTGTAAACAAGTTAAAGAAAAGCCTGATGCTAAGTGGAATAAAGGGAATGATGACCTCAGAGCAAGACCCCACCCAGCTAAGCTTCCAACCTGTGAAAAGGAATTACATGAAAGCTTAGGTCTGAGTGTGGTGGTGCACACCTTTAATCCCAGCACTCAGAAAACAGAGGCTGGTAGATCTCTGAATTTGAAGCTAGCCTGGTCTACAGAGCGAGTTTTAGGTCAGCCAAGCTTAGTCAGTGAGGGAAACCATCAAAAGCAGAAAGCTGGTGAAGATGTAATTGAACAAGGGGGCCACGTGCCAGCCCCAGCAAACTGCAGACATTGGCAGCTTCAGCCATTTGGTTCTGGCTCTAGAGTCAGGGATGTAAGAAAGGGGTTATGGAATCTCCTCCATGGAGGCCTAGAGAGGCTTTTTCATGAAGCCGTTAAGTGGAAGCTTGGATTGCCTTGGAAACACCAAGATGTTGCAGATGCCAGAGTCCTGGTATACCTGCCAAGGAAAACTGCTAACAGGGAGTGGAATCAGCCCAAGAGAGAGAAGTGTGCTGCAGTCAACAAAGCTTAAAGGAGTTGGAGATCTGAAGAGAGCTTTGACATTAGATGTGGAGATGTGCAGTTTGCCCAGCTGGGTTTTGGTCTTGCTTTGGTCCAGTATTTCCTCACTATGCTCCCTTTCCTCCCTTTTGGAACAGTAATGCATGTTCTGTGCCATTATATGTTGGAAGTAAGTGATCTACTCTTTTATCTTTATTTTGCACAGGGTTACAGTTAAGAGATTGTCATGAGTCTCTGAAGAGACTTTGCGCTTTTAAACAGGCTTTAGATAGACTATGGGGACTTTTGAAGTTGGACTGAATGCATTTCTGCATTATGATATGGCTACAAGCCTGTGGGGGCCAGGGAGTGGAATGTGGTGGTTTGAACGAAAGTAGCCCTCATAGGCTCATATGGAATGGCACCATTAGGAAGTGTGGCCTTGCTGGAGTAGGAGTGGCCTTACTGGAGGAAGTGTGTCACTGGAGGTGGGCTTTGAGGTTTCAGATGTTTCAGCCAGGCCCAGTATCTCTTTCTCTCTTCCTGCTGCCTGCTGATCCTGATGTAGAACTCTTGGCTCCCTCTCCAGCACCATGTCTGCCTGTGTGCCACCATGCTTCTCTCCATGATGATAATGGACTGAACCTCTGTACCTGTAAGCCAGCCTCAATTAAATATTTTCCTTTATAAGAGCTGCAATGGTCATGGTGCCTCTTCACAGCAAGAGAAACCCTAATTAAGACACTGATTTAAAAAAAATACTTCAACTTTTAATCCTGTTACAAATTAAAGTCTTTGGGCAATGTTAGAGGGGGAGTGGCTTCTTAGCAAGCTTTACAGATAAGACTCGAAAGCCACCCAACTCTCACATATAACTATGGTAAAGAAACCTAATTGCAGCTCTCCCTTAGAGAAGCCTGACACGTCCTAGTTGGTGTGCTTGACCCTCTCCTGGAGCACCTTTCTGCACTTTTCAATCAGCCTGACTTTGCCTCACATTTGACTCACCCTGAAATCCACTGTCTAAGCCACGAGTCCTGTTGTGTCTGGTTGAAGGTCTCTGAAAAGAACCCTCTGGGAAGCTGCCGGTGTGGTGTGCATCTGTATCCCTCAGCCGGCGACACAAGGGCTGGTCACAACATAGGTTAGGACTAGTTCTCTGAACTTTCAAATCAACTCTTTCTGCTTCAGTGTGGAGGGGGAGAGATCCCAGGAGCTGCACAGTTTGAGCAGAGTTTCAGCGGCTCCAGAACTATCAGAGCAGTGACACTAGTTTTCACTTACAATATATATTTAGCAGCAATTGACTGTAATTTGGTGGGGTGGGGAGAAGAAACAAAAGGAAAAGAAGATGGCGTTTTGTGCAATGTTATACAAAAATGTAACAAGGACTTGAAAATGAAGATTACATAAAGAACTAAGAAAGGCTCAGGAAAAAGCCACAAACTGCCTTGCTGCTATACCGTTTTAGAAGTAGCACGTGGTCCCTTCGGCATGGGGAGATAAAGGAATCTAACAAGCACAGACCGCGGTGACTTTGAAGCTCAGGATGCCCAGCATGCAGAGCTGTTCAACATACTGAATTTTCCAAAAACGGGTGCTACGCTTTGCACTGTAACTTTGTAGACATCAGAGATGAATCCCTTACTTTGTGTGTGTCTATTCCTTAGCTGCCTCATCCGGGCAGGTTATACACAGACTATTTTACTAAGAAAATGGTCAATGTACTGTCTGGGGCTAGGTCAGGCTCACGCTGATCCTCTGGCTCGGTTCTAAGGTTTACCCGGGTTGAGGATTGCTGCCATTTTAAAAGCCAGTCTAAAAGTATGCACTAACTCGATCTGTGCCTATTTTCACTTATCAGTTTTCAGTAAATGCCATCTCTCTCTTAGATCGCATTTCTGTAACCATTTTAAATATTGACAAAGAGCTCCACAAACACAAACCCCTCAACTCCTCTGAGGGTTTTGCTTATGATGTGTGTTGCAAGCGTGACTATTGTGTCTAGTTAAGTGGGTGAAAAGAGTCTTTTCTTCCACAACTTTTGTCTGTGAGGAATAATGTCTGGCTCACCTTACGATTGGATTCATAAAGACTGTCCACTGCCACAGTCTTACCTCATGCAAGCAGCATAAAAGAACTCTTCAGGCCTTTATTCATCAAACTGAATGCTTTTCATTAGGAATTCTACTCAAAGAGAAAGTCTGAGAAAATTATGTAGCAATCATCTTCCCCTTAACCTAAAAATAAAATACAAATGTGAATATGTTCACAGCATTTCATGTTCCCACCTCCCCCATGACCACCCAGAGACATGGCTGAACTGAGAAGAGGAGCTGTGAACCCTCCATGGGCCCAACATCAAGAGTCTGTACAATAACTTCGAGCTCCTTCTCTGATTAGCTGTGTTTTCTCATTTGCATTTGTAGGCTGGAGAACAACTGGAAAGTCCGTATCTGGGGGGAAAAACACAAAGAAGCAACCATCAGACCCATTTTTACCGAGTTCCTTTGATAACGGGGCACATGGCAGGTGTTCTGTTGAAATAACAAGCAAATCAACTCACAAGACACTGTCTGAATTCTTCAAATTTTGCTACTTATAGGATTATAACTAAACCCAGGTTGGACACTGCACATTCCAGGTTCCATTTTTCATGAAAGCTACAACATGTATGAAAAATATCTTTCCTATGGAGGATGAGCCCTAGGGTTTTGTAGTCCATAACTGCATGCTTGGCTCCTGTTGGACCAGGAGTCAAAGCCCAGGGCTGGCTTAGGTGGAAGACACCTAAGAAACACCTAAGAGGAAGTTTAACACATAAAGCTCATGTGCAAAGTAGCCACACTTGCTCTTAAGTCTCCATGGAGTTCTGCTCTGGTGCTGGGCTGAAGAGGCTTCCTTAAAAATGTCTGATGGTGCCGGGCGTTGGTGGCGCACGCCTTTAATCCCAGCACTTGGGAGGCAGAGCCAGGCGGATCTCTGTGAGTTCGAGGCCAGCCTGGGCTACCAAGTGAGCTCCAGGAAAGGCGCAAAGCTACACAGAGAAACCCTGTCTCGAAAAACCAAAAAAAAAAAAAAAAAAAAAAGTCTGATGGCAAACTAATATGCACACAGGTTGGCAGCCCTTGTCTTTTCAGTACCTATGTCTTCTAGAAGACACCCAGAAAATCATCCACCATAAAGTTGTTCAACGCAAGGTAGACTGTCAGGAACCTAGCAGAAATGAGTGAATCACATTCCACCTAGCACTAAAAAGTCCCTATAAAATTGTAAGAAACCTTGAGCTCATAGTCAACACACACACACACACACACACACACACACACACACATACACATACACACACCAAAGAGACTTCATTCTTTGCATTTATCTAACAAAATATAAAAAAGTTATGTATTTAAAGTTATCAGACTTTGAAACCAACAAAGAGCTAGTGATTAAAGTACCTGAAATTACATTTAAAAAACTAAAGAGCTTCAAAAAGCTAAAAGGGAATTTATGAAGTGGAAGACATATCTGAAGAGATTATTCAGAACATAACACAGACACAAAAAGAAAATGTGATAAGAGATGAAAATCTATGAAGGACAGTGCGAAGACTTAGCCTGCACCTAATAATATGCCTTTCAGGATGAAATTACAGAAGTAGGAAAGTAGTACTTGAATTCGCAGGTCTAAGAACCAACTGGATTCTCTTACAAAGTCATCTGTTTCTTTTTTGCTTGCTTCTTTCTCTCCTTGGCGGTGTTGTGTGTTTGTGTGTCCAGGTGTCTGTTTATGTGGGTATACATGTATGCGTGGAGGCCAGAAGACAACCATAGGTGTTGTTCTTTAGGAGCCATTTATTTACCTAGGTCAACCTTTAGCCTCCACACATATGAACATACACATATCCTGAACCTATATTACACGTACACATACCACACATACACACAAATGGTCAACCTTACTAGTAAATGTAGAGATAAAAATTAGAGCCACTGCCCTATGCCATACCCCACGCACTAGATTGACACATATTTCCAGGTTGGCATTGTCAAGTGTTGGCAAGGATGGGAAACAACAGAAGCTCACATTAGCTCTTAGCATGTAAATCAACCCCTCAGTTTTGCAGAACTGCTTGGTGCTACTTAATACATTGTAGGTGTGCATACCCCATACCCCGTGCCTAAGGAATTCCAGTCCTGTGTGTAAACACAAACACCCCTAGCACTCACACACCGAGATATAAGTACGAGAACATTCCTATCAGCTGTTTGGAATGGCAAATAAAGTGGGGCCTACTCAGTGTTCATCACCAGTAGAACGGACACTAAACGAGGGATGCTTTCTCAGAATGTTGTAACAGTGGGAATAATGGGACCGGTGGCTTAGACAATGAAGTCCAGGGTGAGCCAAAGTCAGACTGATTGGAAATAGAAAGGTGTTCCAGGAGAGAGTCAAGCATATCAACAAAGTGAATCTGCGCGGTATAATGTTGAGTGGAGCATAGAAAGTTACAGAAAAACGTTACCATAGAAAAAGACCATTCATTTAAAACTCAAAGATGTGCAAAACCAAGCAGTATGCTGATTAGGAACATAAATACAATTGTGATACCAAAAGTAATAGTAGGGAAGGATGACGAACGATTCAAGGTGGTTCCTTCTAAGATGGGAAAAGTGAACAGGGAGCACCACAGACCAGGGTAACGTTGGTTTCTCTGATGTGAAAAGTTATGTGCTTGTATCTGTTTAATAAAAACAATGACAATTAAAAGATCTAAGAAGTGAATTAAATAAAAAAAAAAAAAAAACCTCAAGCACATTTCACAGAACTGGGGCTGACACATCCCCCTGCCTCAGCAGCTAGCAGTGCGCTGCTCTCAATTAGCCAACAAAAGGCTGGGATAACTTTCCCACATCCCACACTTAATATTTTGCTTTGCTTAGGCCCATTCCCCCCACCCCCACCCCCACTTCCGGTGCTTCTTGTCACCGGGAGTTTTTCAGATAACAGACACACACAATTCACCACCTCTATGGAGTTGCCAAATGTCTCCCTGGACCAAAATGGAAGTCAGTGGGGCTGCTCTTTGCTCTCCCTTTCCTCTAAGGCCTGGTGACCACCAACCTATTTTCTCCTCCACTAATTCAACGCTCCTGAATATTTCTTACCTCACTGGAATCACAGCACCTTTGTCTTTTGTGCCTAGCTTCTTTCACTTAGCACCACACCCCTAAGTCTGTCTCTTTACAGGGTGTACTGGCGCTTCCCTCTGAGCCTCTGCAGTTCTCTCTTGACCCCTTTTCCTCTCTCCTAGCTGTTCCTGGCACTCTTGTTCTTCTCAGGTAGACTGTCGGAGCATCCAGCTGCCCCTGGTGATTTTGATGTGTTGAGCCCTTCCTTGTATAAACACATCTTAGTTCGGAGCTCATTGTAAATATCACCTTCACAAGGCCCGGTACACTAATTCAGTGATAAAACTGTTTGGTGGAGCCCTCTAATATGATTCCATCTGCCTTGCCTGGTGTATATGATACCGTTCACTATCTTATCTGTATGACTTAGGGAGGGACTGTACAAAATATTTCTTGTATCAAGATTTGTTTATTCAAAGGCTTCCCATCTCCACAGTCTCCCACATCTTGATTTTCTACGTTTCTGCATTAAATGTCACTTTGCTGGGGAAGCTGTGCTAGCCTGAAGACAGGTCAAGCCCTTTACTGTTCACTTTGACAGGCCCCATGTTTCTCTTCTGGTAGATGTATTGTGCCTGCAAATTGGCTAGCTCTCTGTGTTTCTATGTTTAATATTTGCCTCTAAATCTTATTTGCTAGATTATAATCCTCAAGATTCCAGGAACCAGGTCTGCTAACAGACAGATACCAAGTGCTCAATAAATATTTCATATGGAAAGATGATCTCAGTTAACACACACATACACACACACACACACACACACACACACACATTCTTACTGAATCTTGGCAGCCAAACATCGAAGAGAGCTGCCTTGTTGGGGACGGTTCTGGGCTGGCTCCCCCATCCTACTGCCCTGGCCTGGTGCCTTAATGCTCAATGATGTCTTTGTATGAAGCATCACAGATTTCTAGTGCTATTTTCCCTGCACTGTTCTTAGACACTGGTTCCTCATTGCTTGGAGAAGGAGACTAAGTACGGAGCACAAAAGGAGAGAGGATGGATTTACATTTCCCTCCGTGCCCTTTCCCTGGGCAGGCAGATGTGCTGAGCAGCGTTTGATGTGCGATGCATGTCTCTCTATCTTGGCCGAGAACAAGAGCCATATGGCAGCTTCTGCTCGGCGATTGTGAATTTTTTTTTTTTTTTGAGTTCTACCCAGGCAAGCGGCAGTAACAACTAAGCAATCAACATTTTTCTGTGCTCTGAATCATACTTTCTTAGACTCAAGGTCAGTACTATAAATTCTCCTCTCCTTTAGAGTCTCTACTCCACCTCTCTCCACAGAAAGGAAGCCATCAATCCACACAAAAATTGTTAGTGTTTGCTTGGACAGATTTGGTTGGGTTTAATTCTATTGGTTTCCACACAGAAGAGAAAAAAAAACTAAATTTAGTCCTTATGTTTTTGATGACTGGCTGCAATTTAGATTTTTGATGCTTTTAATTCCTTGTTAAACACACACACAGGGAGGGGGAGAGAAATAACTTCACAGAATATGGTTCTGTCACAGCTGATGGAATTCAGATTTCTCTGTGGCCTTCAGATGTCAAAGGAGCGCATGGCCTGTTTTAATCATGCCTCTCAAAATTCCACAGAGTGCGGTTTCTAAATGTGAACATGTGAGAGTAAGGGACATAACATTTCACTGTTTAGGTTTTAATTCTTCAAAGACTAACAGTCACCCAAGATAAGCTCTTTTGATATTGACTGATTTCCAAGAGCATTACAGTCCACCTAGGTTCAAACTGGGAGGGTATTTTAAGAAAGATAGGAGAACCCAATTGTCAGTTCTCCAACTGGCAGCAAATATTGAAGGATGGCACTGTCGGAACTGTCTGCCCTTCATTTTTTTTTAAATTTTATGTGCATTAGTGTATTGCCATGGGTGTCAGGTCCTCTGGAATTGGAGTTCCAGACAGATGAGAGCTGCCATGTGGGTGGTGGGACTTGAACTTGGGTACTTTGGAAGAGCAGTCAGTGTTCTTAACCACTGAGCCATCTCTCCAGTCCCTACCCTTCATTTTTTAATCATAGAGGTTGGGTAATATTCTTCAACATCATCCAAAGAAACAGAACAACCCAAACAACTCTCTACTTCCTGCCAGCAAATCCCACCCAGCACCACCACACCCCAGCAGAGACCTGTACCATGTTTACATGGTCACACCTCACCCCCAGGTGTTCTCACTAGAGAGCAATGTTGGATTCAGTGCCCAGCTAAAAAGACTTAAGCCCCAGAGACCCTTACCAATGCAGAACCTAGGGGTCTATTTGCAGAGATGGGCTTCAAAAGACATTTTTATCAAAATCAGAAAAAGCCCTGTCTCTTTCCACGCTGACTTTTCTCATGGCATCTCTTTCTGACAATGGATACAAAAGACCTATTAAGAGATTTAGTTAAAGGAAAACTGAATTGAAGAAGAGTTCTGTTTGAATTCAATGGGACTTGATTTTGTGGTTTGCAGTAAGTCTGGGTATAGTTAGTTATTGCTACCCAGACAGGTGTAGGACTGGCTTAAAGAATATTCCTCCAGCTCACTGTGTCAATGCATGTGTTGGGAGGACACTAAAACCCACACCAGAGACTGTGGCACATCATATGAATGTGCCCTCTGGGCTCTGACCGCAGGAGGATTAGGTATTGTAATGCTAACAAGGTTTGAAATGTGCAGAGTAAAGAAGTTGTCTGTAGAAAATTGTTCCAATTCTTAATTCTTATATGAACTAAATAAACTAGACAGGCTTCCCCAATTTGACAATGATCTCTAACCTTACACACCCCTGTCAACTTGTGTTGTAAAGCTAGAAGAAACTTTTCTAATCCATCAATAATAAAAAAGTAAAGTTTGGCCAAACACAATAAAGACAGAATTATTTTTATGTTTTCTACAGAAAATGATATAGTACATTTATGTTACATGAACATGCAATCAAAGAATATGCAGCCACAGGAAAATACCATATAGATGAGCTGGGTAGCTCATGGTTGTATTTTTTCCCTTGATTTTGTGACGTACACGGTATTTGTCCATTTTTTAAGTTCATTACTTTGCTGTGATTCCTTTCTCTCATTTTAAGCAAATACTCATGTTCAGAACTGTGTGTGTGTGTGTGTGTGTGTGTGTGTGTGTGTGTGTGTGCAAGAGCCCTGCCGAGATTGCATAAATTTCAGGACCCATAAAACCTGGGTCGCCCTAGCCTAAGATCTTTCAAATATTTATAAATAAGAAAACGTCGCTCCTTTATGGTGAGGATTAGGATCTGACCTCTGTAATGGAGTTGGTAGCTCTCGAGTATCAGAACAGGGAGAGGAACACCGATCCATCACCAATCACCCAGCAGGGAGGAGCCCTGGGGAGAACCTGGCACCTACTCTAAGTCTCTGTTCCAGAAGAGAGATCTTCCACCAAGGTCTACTGAAATGACCTGCTGGAGCTTTTATCCAACTTAACACAGGAAGGGCAGTGAGGCTTTTCAGATAAGTGTGGACGCTGGACTCGGGAGATCTGGGTTCAATTCACCTAGTTTAGGTTTTCCTGCTACAAATTACAAGTTAAGGAAGAATTGGAAGTGCAGTGACAGGTGGGAAGATGCCACAATGAAACTCTTTAGTTTGCATTCTGACTCAAAAAAGTGTAAAATCGATTCTACCCAGAATAAAAAGAATAAAGATGAGAAAGCTAAGACGAAGTCACCACAGCAACTGACTCTCGTCTCATTGTCTCTCCCTGCGCGGCCTGTGGCTGAGTGTTGGGCTGACTGAGGGAGGGAACAGGGAGAAAGATCATGTGTCACTGCAGCCAGTAATCTCCGACATGGAATTGTAATGCTGCACCCACAGAGACACCATACCGCACCCCACAGACCACCCATGCACCCCGTCTCTTCCCTTGCAGGAACTGGCATTTCAGTTTTATTCAAGGTCAGTTTACTGGTTTTCCTGGTAAGTTACAGCCAGAGAAAATGAGCCGTTGCCACAGAAATGAAGTGTGGCATTTTGTTCTTAACTCGTAAGTACCTCCCTCACAAAAGCTTATGCGACCCATGCCTGGTAATCGTCACTTGTGAGCAAGTTGTGACACAGACCCCACTTTTTCCTAATGGACGGCCTTTCCATGTAATTCGCACTACTTAATTCATTTGTTAGTAATCCTGCATGCCTGTTCCTTCTGTCCACCCTCATTAAAAGATTTCATATTTGCCACTGTCTATACAAAATAATGCGAAGTAAAAGTACAATCATTGTATTTTACCATCAGGCCACCGTTTGGTTCCAACATCGGTAACATGAAATGACCAGAATACTTCTAGTTGCTGGGTGGCCATGCCCATAGCAAGATGTTACAGTTTACAGGAAAACAAAACAACACTAACAAACACAAACAAAAACTCACAAAAAACCAAACCAACCCAACCATACAAACAAAAAACCCTCTACCCCCTTTGAGCTCCTAATTCCGATGGTCTGGGATTCAGTACTATTCACGTGATTAAAGACATTCTTTTGCTGGAGTCTGGAGGGCTCATTCACACAGGATGTTACTTAGCATCACAGCTGATGGGAAGTGCAGGCATATGGAAGCCTTTAAATGGTCTCCGGTGCTGTTTCAGTGTGACCAGAGAACCAGAGGAGTGCTCCGTTGTTCTGGTTCCAGCAGTCCTGAAAACAGCGTGCTTCTTTCAATTATCAAGCAATCCCTTCAGTTGTTTGGGGGGACTTGGGAGTGGGATTTAGTGATGAAGAACGCACCCCAAGATGATAACATGTTTCACAGGAGAAAAAGACAGAGAATGGCCTCAAGTCAGAGCAGTACAATGGCTGGCCTGACCCTAGATTGCTTAACAAAGACATTGTCCAAAGACCACAAAATCTCTCTGTGTTTTGAATTCTGTGAGCTCTTTCTTTACAGTTCTTTTTTCTTCCTAGTTATATGGACTTGAAGAATGAAGTAATGTGGCCCAGAGATGTATGCACATGGATGGACAGACAGAAGTGGCTGAGCAGAGTTCATTCTTCACGCTGCTGTGAGGCTATCTGTGAGTGTGGTAGGAGCCAAGAAGCTACGTCCAGAGGAAGAGGAGGAGTCTACCTCCTGCTCCTCTCCCAGATCACCACACAGCAATACGAAGTCAAGGCTGTGACCCATCAGTTCCGTGTATTTCAACAGGTATCCTAAAGACTGACGTGTATCTCCAAGGAGCAATGTCTACCTTAGCTTGTTGTGGAGTATCACTTGAAGATATTTGTTTAATGATGCAAAGATGTGTTGTATTCTTTTATGTTGCATTTGTTTAACTCTGTGAAGCTGTATCACTGTGCTTGTCTAAAATATCTGGTGGGGCTGCCAGGCAGAGAGAATAAAGAGAAGGAGAGGGATGAGTGAGAAAAGGAGAAGGAGAAGGAGGAGGAGATGATGCCAGGGGCCAGTCACACAGCCACACAGCCAGCAACAGAGTAAGAAGTAAAGAAAGACATATAGAATAGAGAAAAGTAAAAGCCCAGAGGCAAAAGGTAGATGGTCTAATTTAAGAAAAGCTAGCTAGAAACAAGACAAGCTAAGGCCAGGCATTCGTAAGTAAGAATAAGTCTCCATGTATTTATTTGGGAGCTGGGTGGTAGGCCCCTGAAGAGTTTTAAAAAATCAATTACATTAGCTCTTCAGCACTGGACACTCTCACCCTAACTTCCCTGAACCCAGAGCCCATTTCTCTTGTAAAGAGAAGGAGAACTATACTTGCTTTACATCATCATGGGCATTTAATAATTTCTCTCTAATATTGTGAAGTTTAGCCTTTCTCTATGTTCAGTCAAGGTCAATGCCCTTCATCTTCTCCCAAATATCCACCAAACCTGATAGTCTTGGGGAGTGACCCTGTATGGCCATTGGAACTGTTACCTTAGTAAGACCTTGCTGTGGGATGTTCTGTATGGCAAATGTGTTGCTAATAAAACACTGATTGGCCAGTGGCTAGCCAGGAAGTATAGGCGGGACTAACAGAGAGAATTAAAAGAGCAGGAAGGTGGAAGGAGTTGCTGCCAGCCACCGCCAGGACAAGCAGCATGTAAAGATGCCGGTAAGCCACGAGCCACGTGGCAAGGTATAGATTTATGGAAATGGATTAATTTAAGATATAAGGACAGTTAGCAAGAAGCCTGCCACGGCCATACAGTTTGTAAGCAATATAAGTCTCTGTGTTTACTTGGTTGGGTCTGAGCGGCTGTGGGACTGGCAGGTGAAAGAGATTTATCCTGACCGTGGGCCAGGCCGGAAAACTCTAGCTACAAGACCTAGTACCCACTCAGCTCCGTAACATGATGCCCATGACCTCTACTCTCCACTTGCCCTACCTTTTTCCATGTCAGTCCTGATTTGTTCCTCAAGGTCCTCTGGTGACACGTAGAAGTCCTCTTCTGCTGTTGATGATTTGGGCCGACATCGTCCACAACAGCAGTTGCAGCAGCAGCAAAGGCAGCAGCAGAAGTAGCAGCCTGTTAAGAGGCCGATGATGATGAACAGGGTCTAGGGCAAGCAGAGGCAGATCAAATCCGGAGTGAGCGCCATGGAGAGGAAGACGACCCCAGAGACAAAGCCTGTAACTCTGCACCTCAGAGGCTTAAAGACATCTCAGTGTACCCTGCATGCCACACACTCTCCCTTATCCTTACCCCTGCGGGAACCATCTTTTAAGGTCCTTTGAAATAACTGTTTTCTCACAAACCTTTGTACAAACGAGACCTAGAGGAAATTACTTTTGATCAAAGCAATGAAGTGTGGCACTTTCTTCTTTTTTCTTATTGTGAATACTAAGAGTGAGCAAAGCAAAACAAAAACCAGACCAACCACTGGACAGAACGTCTGCTGGTCAAGCCCCACTGACTTGTTCAATGGAAGTCAATCATCACCACAGAAGCATGGCAGGGTAATGCTCCTTCCCCTGACACCCCACATCCCGGTTAGTAACTGGTCCTGCTTAGCCTCTCCAGAAGACCCTAAGTCCTCACTCTCTTCCCTATGTGGGTCAGGGGGCTTTGCGGACTCTGCTCAGTGTCTCTGGTGTCACTCTAGAAGCCTCCTGTTGACTGCTCTGTCCCCACGCCTGCCTCCTTTGACTTCACCCTGTGTGGGGCTGCTGAAGTGGACTATGTGAAACCCTGGTTCTCTGGAACTCGTGCATCGGGTGCCTAACTCTCCCAGTGCTGGCACAACCCTGTTCCTGCCGGACGGCTGGACTCTCCGTGTGGATTTGCTTGCCAGACTTGGCTGCCCATTCTTCAGTTTATACCCACCTGTTGTCTAAGACACCTCAAAAATCACCTTTATGGTACCTTTTTCCACTGTGAAACAATGACCACCTGTCCTTCATATCCCAGCTGTGTGCCGTATGAACTTAGATCTCTACTCTGTTCTTGCTGACAGTAGGAACACAGATCGGCTGAAAGGTCAGTCTCCTTATACCAGGCTACAACCAATAGTCATCCTTCAACCCCATGTGCCTGGTGGATTAGTACCTGACGTGTTGCAGACACCGAGTTCTACTGAATTAATGAGTATACAAAATAATAGTCAAGCAAATTATTCGTTCCTCCCAGGGAACAGAACCAAGAATTCCCTACAAGCACAAATGCCTTGCTCATTAAACAGGAAACACTTTTCTCTTGACTTTCCCAATCTGAAATTCCAAGAAAAATCCCATTTTTTGTCGACTGAGAAAAATCAAATTTATTATAATACGTATAGAAGTTTGTACATCTTAAATCTTAATGCAGATTTTATATCATCAGTGAGCGGGGGTGGTGCACGGATAAAGATCACATGTGCGCACACACTCTTCTTCAGCGACCTAAGAAGAACTCAGAGCTGACACCCTCACCTTCCTTCCCCTCACTCCCCATCTACTCATTCTGGCTCCAGAATGGGATGGAGCCTGAGGATGGCTTGCAGAG
Organism: Peromyscus nudipes; assembly: GCA_902168325.1. Classification (NCBI taxonomy): domain Eukaryota; kingdom Metazoa; phylum Chordata; class Mammalia; order Rodentia; family Cricetidae; genus Peromyscus; species Peromyscus nudipes. Next base: position 14,566 of record CABHPH010153924.1, read on the forward strand.
GGGGACTTTTGGTCACATACATTCATGGTCTCTTTGCTATGCATGTTGTATGATTTCATCATTTCAGGGAAATTTAAAACCCCCGCTTGCCTCCAAGACCCTCCTGTGAGCATTCCCCAGCCATGGCCCTCAAGGGCCTGTGCCTTTCTTCACCCATACCTACCTTTCTTTGTACTGTGAAACTTCCATATTGTTTTCTGAAAACCTGCTTTTCATCCCTACCCTGTTTCTTTCTCCAGGGAAGTTGCCTTTTGTGGGAAACAGCCTTACTTCAGCCCTTACCACATTTACTACACCATTAGATACAAGCAGGTAGCTGGTATTTTTTTAAATGTACATCTTGATGGTACATTGATTCATTCATATGGAGCATACTTAATGCCACTCTGATGAGTACTATGCAACTGAGCTTTGGTACAGCAGAAAAGGAAAGCATACTTCTTTTTAAAGAGCCATGACTAATTGCTTTGCGTCATGTCTTTGCTACTGAGTGGATGAGGCTTATCTACAGGAATTTTAATCAGCTTCTTCACCTTCCTGGACGAGGCAATCCATTCTCATCTTTAGGCAGACAAGGAACAATATTCAATCAGGTAAATGTGTGTGGTTAGTGGGTCTGTAGATTCTTTCCATGGGAATAGTGTCACGTCTGGAAGAAAGGGTCCTAGGCAACCCCTCCAAAGCCTACTTTGTTATATGATTACTAGTTTGCCCTCACCGATGACATGATCAGAGTGTTCCTTCTTATTCTGCGCTCCAAATCCACTTAGCATCATCTCTTTCTCCCAAGTTCCCCACAGAGAAAGGTCAGTGGGGATCTAGGGAAGTCAGCAGAAGGCAAGTGGGGCTCTGTGTACAGACTGTCTCTCCATGCTTACCTACAAAACCATACTCTCTTGCTTATCAAATTCTTCAATATAGGAAGGTGAAATGGTAGAAAATGGTAATCAAAATTCTACTCATAATTCATAATTCTGCCTTTTCTGGAGAACAGGGCTTTTAAAAAAATTATTATTTACCACAACTTATGTGAATGTCAACTGCCCACAAAACACCTTAATGGAACATACGTATGTTCTATATGTAAAATATTACTTTCATCAGAAAGAATATTAAAATTCTTAGAAATATAAAGCCATCACCACACGTACATACATTAGGGGTTCCGGGGAAAAGAAGATTATTACTAAAATTCTGATTTATTAAGCCTTTATATTGTCTTTTTCTTAACCAGGTATCTGTCAAATTCTCTGTCCCTGGCCAATTCCGTGTCCTCTACTACTTAATTCTCACCTCTCCCTCATCGCCTTCTCTGCTACCTCAAGGCAGACTCCAGCTGAGCCTGTGACACAATTACCCTCCTCCTCCTAGGTATTGTCTTTGCTGATGGAGCGAGCCTACGCTATAGATAGTAAAGTACACGGCTAAATTTGTCTTATAATCATTTATTAAGTAGTTGTCACACTAATAAATTATTTTGGGTTTTGAGCAATGAGTCAGTTCCTAATTAGTCACCACAGGAGAAGAGGGGAGCAGTCAGAATTAACCTGAAGCTCCAAACTCAAATATAATTAATGTCTAGAAGTCTGTTACGTCATGTTGGATTTCATAATTAATTGATGGACTGATGAAAAATGGTCCCCAAATAACAGCTTTCAGTGGAAGTGATGTCTCATTTTATTTACAAGAGTTTAATAGAAGGAAGGTTGGTCTTTCTTTGAGATAGGGTCTAAGAGAATGAATAATACTGTGATCTTCCAGGAAATTGTTTTTGAAGAAAGAAAAAGTGATTTTACCTTTGCCCACCAGCTTGACAGCATGAAGTATGTGTTAACGTTTTCATCTCCAAATTGCTCAGCCACATAGAGTCCCAGCGATCCATACTTGTCATAGATGTTTCTCTTTGACACGTCGGTGAGGATTGTGTGGGCGTTGTTGATTTCTTTAAACTTCTCAGCAGCAGATGGGTCATCTGGATTCTTGTCTGGATGGTATTTCAGGGCTAATTTTCTTTTAAAATTAAAAGTAAGGAGGAAAAGCATTAGCTGTTTATCAAAAATTACAACTACATTTTACAAGAGGCAGGGTTCATTTGTACATCTCTTATTCATACACATACTGTGGGATGCTAGGTTTCACAGTTGCCTAAAAAGTAAGTTCTCATTACATGATGTCATTTGTTCCCATTGTGCAGAAACAGACCGATTGTTTCTCCCTCATATCCTCCAAGGAATTCTCACTAGGTAGAAGCTGTGCCTGAAACAGCTTACTACTGGCAAACGAAGGTGACTGTAGTCCACCCCAACACATGGAGGTCTTGATGACTTCTGGTTTACACTAAAATTCCACTTAGAACCTGTAGAGCTACCTACAGTGGCAGAAATCCATGTGACGTATTCTTAAAGTTAAAGAATAAAATAAAAACTCTTAAATCTATGTTACCATGAACAAATATTTGGGTCCCTTCATAAGTCCCCTGCATGTCTTTATCACCTTTTATGTTTCTTTTTTTTCTTTTTTTTATTTCTGGGTGCTGTGATCAAGTACTCTTTTTTTTAATATTTTTATTTTATAATTAACTTAATTTCACATATCAGCCACGGATTCCCCCGTCCTCCCTCCTCCCACCCCCAGCTCCCCCCCACACCCCACCCCCCCCATTCCCACCTCCTCCACCTTTTATGTTTCTAAGTAAACCCATGATTTCTATTGCTTCCAAGTACACAATTGACTTCTTTCCACAGAGTTCTTTCCACTTCCAACAGTCTGGGCATATATAATTATGCGTATAAGGCTCTTCCTCTTTCCCATGGGAATTATAAAGCTGATCCTGAGGATATGGTCTGTGTTCTGTGTTGGGGGATGTCTCAGATTGTTCTTAAATATACTCAGCTATAAAAAGCAACCTGTATAATGGATTTAACAAGTCAGCCATGTGGCATCCTAGCCAGCAGCCATTTTTCTCACTTCCCTCAAGAAACAATTCAAATGATTAAAGCCATGTTCAAAATAGAGCCTTCACTTTCTTTCCCCACTAAAAAGTCAATTATATGACCCTCAGCTAAAGTTCCACATGACTGTTCTCTCCGCATGCCCATCCCGGGTGTGCACAGGTGCCAAGCACTGCTGGGTACGGTATTGGGTCAGACACAATGGTTCATTTTAGTGCTTTCCTAGAAGCCCAAAAGCAGAACAGAAGAGTGCCACATAGTAACACCAGCCTGTAAACTAAACCGAAAAATCATACTATTTCAGGCATTAAAATTTGCTGATTAAGAAGTGGATGGAAGTCTATGCAAGCTAAGGATCAAGGATGCTGAAGAAGTACCAAAATACTTGGAAACGTAAATCGAGGTCTATAATCCATTCTAACCCTCAACTCGGAATAAAGAAAGAGACTAGACTAATCAGAGTTTATTAGTTTAAGTTCCATTGACCAGACTGTTTTTTGTTTGTTTGTTTTGCATTATTTTGTTTTTTGCTTTCAGAGATGTTTGGAGTAACATTAATTTCTTACAGCTGAAACTACAGGTGTCATGGTCTTTAAATTCAGAATTGTTATGGAAGTCTTTACTCCTAGCCCCAAATGCTTACCTTGTCATTTTTTAACTTTTTCAGTATTTACTGTATGCCATCACTTGTGAGCTCAGTTTAAATATTCTCACAACAAGCATGAGAACGGGATTACAGTGGCCCCATTTCACGCACGAGAATACATAGATGCTAAAAAGTGAAGTATCCTGCCCAATATCACACAGCTAAAAGTCATATCTAGGCTTGAAACACAGGCAATTTGACTCTTAGGTCATACGCTCTTACATTCTCTATTGTGTCTTAAAACAAAAAATTTTGGCTTTAGTCTGTGTGACATGAGAGCCCACCAGAATATTCTGTGATCATCAATATACCCAACTCTATCTTCTGAAGGCTTGTGCAATCCGAAAGCTGGCCAAGGCAAAAGTGAGCAGTTGCTTCTAGGGCCTTTTCTAGTGCTCCAGGCCGAAGCTCGAGTGGTGGTGGAGGACAGCACAAAGCGTGGTGTGTTCCTGATATACTCTGAGTGACAGCTGATGAGTTGGATGTGAGGATGAAAGAAAGATGGGGATGATAGCAAAGTCTGGCCAAGCAAACAGAGTGGGAATTACTGGTTAATGAGACAGCAAGGGACTCTTTTAGTAGTGAGAAAGTTTTGATGGGGTCTAAAAGTTCTATTTTGGACATTTGAAATGCCTATTAAAATTCTAAGTGGATCTAGAGAGCTGTAAATCCAGAGTTCAGAAGGAAGATACTGTAAGAGACACACATTGGGAAGTTCTTGGTAGGCAGCTGATGTTTACAACCATGAAACTGCAAGAGTCCAAAGAAAGCAGTCCATGAAATTCAAAGACTGCCTTGGGATAGGATTGAAGAAAAACTGGCCATGGACCAAAGAGGTCAAGGCAGGAGGCTCTTGAGTTCAAAGCCAATCTGTCTCAGAAATCAAAAACATTTTAAAACAAACAATAAAAAGCAAGGATCAATGAAACAGAAGGAAAAATCTGGACAGTGCACAGTCTTAGGATCCAAGGGAAGAGCATTTCAAAGAGAAGCAATCCCTGAGAAGGCTGATGCAGGGAGGCTGTGAAAGCCAGGGACTCAGAACTGACCATTGGGTGATTTAGTAACCTGATATCCTCCTGA
>CABHPH010153924.1:19345-41309 GCA_902168325.1 Peromyscus nudipes
TTTGCTTTATTTTTGCTTATTATAAATATATGTTTTTGTCAAAGCATCTTGAAGCTCTGGTGACAAATCTGTTCTTGTGGGACATCTGGAAATTCAGGTTTTGCTGCCTTAAATGACCTGTCACTGAGCCAGAGGGGGTTAGAGAAGTTTAAAGAAATGTCCTCAGAATAAATACAGTGTTCACTGTCTCAGCCTCTCAAGCCGATTCTTCAAGCACATGTATCTTTATGGCATAACACTCCCGGAATTCTCACCGTGCATAGCGTTTCTCCGGGTTAGATCTCAAGACACCACCTGCCATCCAATCAAATGGAAGGGCTACGACCTCTGTCTGGAAGGGAAAGATCCCCTGGAAAATGGTTCTGATAGGCCTTGCCTTGTTTCCAGGCTTCAGTGGGACACTACACACCCTACCCAGACTCTGCCAGAAGCCTGGCTTCCTGTCATTTTTTACCCTGTTGGATCTTTGTCAGCTCACAAGGGCAGATGCACTCAATCCATTTATCACACCCCTCTAACAATGGTGTTGGCTGATTTGGAGGGCTGGAACGCCTCCATTTGTAGCAAGTCCAAGTCCTGGCTGTCAGTGGTGTTTTGACTCTTCTTGGCAGACGCTCTTGGCTCTGAGATTCCTTGGCACAGATGGCAAAGCAGGGGCAGATGCCAAAATCTTACAACTGCTTAAGCAGGTGAAGTCACTGAGTGTCCCACCTTCTTGGGGATTATCTCCAGAGCCAGCAAACATGAGGTGGACCCAAGGGTTGAGGAAGCTTGGACTACATTGAAATAGAACAATCGCCTATTTGTGCTAAAGGTATTTCTAGTTTTACATGTATGAATGGTATGGTATTCAACTAGAATTCGAGACTTCATCTCCAAACCTTTGTGTGCTTTCCAAAAGTGTCCCGTAAGGGAGATAAACTGGTCATGGCTAACACTCTCCAATCAGACCTACTTCCTGCTCTCCCCAGCCTCCAGTCTCTGGGGCAGATCCTGATGGGTTCACCCAGCTCTCCCTCCATGGGTTGGAATGTCAGAGGAGAACTTTGGGGGCGTACTCAGCCACATTCCACTGTGCATGGCTGTGTCTCCAGATGCCTTTCTCTTGCTCAATACATGCCCCCCTTTCCTCAGATTCTTTCTGTGGCTACCATTTCAAAGATACCTTAATTTCTTTTGGACCATGAAACTTGTGCCCCTTCCGATCTCTCAGAAATCTACCTGCATGCTGCTGAAAAGAAGATGGAGCCATGGATTTCTTCCTGTATTCTAAAACTACCCCCATGGCAGAGCCGACTGGCTAGAGTCAGTACCAACTGGGCTTTTTGTTTCTTTTAATTTTGACATTAAAAAAATCTTGTTGGGTTTTTGTTTGTTTTGATTCTTTTTGTGTTACAGGAGTCTGTTTATTTAGTTTTTGAGACAGAGAAAGTGTTGCATGTTGGAGGGTAGAACACAAACATGAAGTTAGGATTGGGAGAGGGGAAAACTGACCAAACTATAGTGTATGAAAAAAAGTTTAATTAGAAAAATATAGTCCCACTGGGCGGTGGTGGCACATGCCTTTAATCCCAGCACTCAGGAGGCAGAGCCAGGCAGATCTCTGTGAGTTCAAGGCCCAGCCTGGTCTACAGAGCAAGAGCCAGGACAGGAACCAAAACTACACAGAGGAACACTGTCTCAACACTCCCCGCCAAAAAAAGTTCTGCTCTGGAGTTGCAGAGTATATGAAAGGTAAGTATGAGTTCCTGGGTCAGCATCCAATGCAGGGACCAAGAGCTCTGGCCAGTCTGGGTCTTCTACATTTTGGTATAAATGTGATAGCATTAGCCTGTAAATTTATTCACACATATTCACAAAACTTGCAGAAACTTTCTGTGCAAATTCTCAGTCTTGTCTTTCATCTTTTTAATCATATTTGTTTTGAAATCTGCATCTGATAATTCTTTTTTTTTTCTGGAGCTGAGGACCGAACCCAGGGCCTTGCGCTTGCTAGGCAAGCGCTCTACCACTGAGCTAAATCCCCAACCCGCATCTGATAATTCTAACATTTGAAGTTCCCATAGTTCTATTGCCTCACTTCTAACGCCGCTGTCTTGGCTTTCATAATCTCTGTGTGATAATATTAATTAGTTTAATTAATATTAATATTCCCAGTAGCAATTTGAAGATCAAGATGTAATCTCACATCACAGGGCAATTTATTTCCTACTTTTAGATGTCTGGGGGATCATCTGAACCCAATATAATGAACCAAGGATTCATTACACAGGTATCTAAAAGTTTAGTGGTAGCCCAGAGGTTACCCACGCCTAACAGCCCACAGCTTAAGACTTAATGCCCTTAAAACAATAGCATTTTATTTATTTACTTACAATATTATAGTCAGAGAGGAGGAGGTGGGAACAGTTTTTCTCAGCACTACTTGCCTTTTCCAGGGAAGTTCAGCTGAGTCCCTCTCCCATGTGGTTTCCCCGTAGGACAAAAGAGGATGTTCGGAGAAGTCAGATTTCTTAAACAGTGCTCACGTAAAACCAGATTGCAAAACAGAAGCAGGTGGTCGTTTCCAGATTTGAAATAGCATTATTTATTTGTTTTTAGATAGGCTCTCTTGTATCCCAGGCTGACCTTGAACTCAATAGGTAGTCAAGGATGGCCTTGAACTCCTGATCTCCCTGCCTCCACATCCCAAGTTCTGGGATTATAAACCTGTACTACCATCACTTCTGACACATTATCGAAAAGGACTCGGAACCCCAGCTCTGATTCAAGAGGTCACCATAGGGCCACCTTTATTGAGGTCTGCCAATGGTGTTCTAGCCAGAGATGATTTGCATCTGGTACTCTTGGTCCTGAGTTGTGGTATTCTAGGGTGGCAATACAACTTCAGAATTCCCATCTTTGGGCCATTTATACAGTTTTCTCCCTTCCTGTGGAGTTGTCTGAAGCCTGCTCAGCCATGCAGCCTCCCTCCCTTCAGACTGTAGTTAGTGTCTCTTCTCTGTCAAATGCTTTTGAGACCCTTATTTCCTCTCAGTTTTTCCTGTTTCTCTCACAGGCAAGAGAACTAGTAGGGATTACTTAGTCAGTGATGGCCAGGAACTTCCCGATTATCCTCTTCTAACTCTTTGCTAATCTCAAGAGCTTCCTATCCTGTGCAACAAATGAGCTTGCCTGTTGGCCCCAGGCTCTTCCTTCCCTGCAGCTGAGACCCATTAGCTCAAAGCCTGCCAAAGCCAAAGGCAAATTTTTTACACATCCGATTATTTTAAAAATATCCCAAACAAGCAGCTTTTTAGTCACTTGGAACCTTCCTATTTTACACATCCTGCAAGAACTCATTGGCATCTGCTGGCCATTGACACCACAGGGCTTTGTGTCTCAGCCCTGAGCCGCAAGACCCTGGGAAGTTCTCTGAGCAGACTCTGCTGTGGACTGAGTGGTATTGCTTTTGCTGACCCTCTCTGCTCTTGGGGTTCCCTAGCTCTTGTCCTTCAGTATGGTACCTCCTAGCTGTCAGCATGTGGACCTCTTGCAGGAAGGACTGTTTCCGGTGCAACCTTGTCCAAGTACCAAGCAGTCAGCTGCTTTTGCTGCCTATCATGATCATACCTTCCCTTGTTTGGTTCTCAAACACCCAGAACCCTGTACAACTACATTACATGCTGCTGAGCGGCCCTGGACACAAGACGATTTAATTCCATGGGCTGCTGAGGGGAGACTGGAATGAGAATGCCGTGGTGTTCAAGGAAGCAGGCTCCATGGGGCCAGAAGAGTATAAGGACATCATAAGGACGAAATAGAAAGGCCAGGACACCATTTGGCTTCGCATCGCAGATACAGATGCCGAAGCCACCCCTGCTGTGTGATGTTTTCTGGAGCACCTGCTACCATAATGCATGACTCAAGTGTTTTCAGCACCAGGAAGCCACGGGGGCAGGTGAAAGGCCACACTACACAGCCCTGCGACTTCCCCACAGCTGCAGACGCAATAGCTGAGCAGTCCACCCCAGTATTGTTAAAGAAGTTGTCCTAGTTTTGTGGGATCCACAGTCACATTTGCGATTCAGACTATTGAGTGGGAGACAAGGACAGGGAGGAGCCAAAGACGTTTGCGTCTGAGACTTGATCTCTAGGTGCCGGGTAGAACCGCATTAAGAGTCAAGTGCTGCCCTCTAGTGGCAGTTGAGATGGTGATGCCACTGTACCGGAGATGTTCGTGAATTTGACTTTTTCAATTTTTTTTTAAAAAATTATGAGTGTTTTAAAAACACATCAACACTTAGGCTTTCCAAAAGTCCAAATGCCTATTGGTAGCACTGTGTTTCAGCTTTCTGGTTGCTGCCATGTTCTTCTATGGCTTTCCCGGACCTAGAGAAAATGAAACCCTGATAAAATGGAACCCACTAGAGTGTCTGTATTAGCATATTAGATAAATATGTCCCAACTCTCTAAGCTTCTTTCTATGCTGGTTGTACAAATGCTAATCTGAGAAAGAGACCCTGAACTTCGGACACCACTAAGATCTTGGTATGCTGCATATGATGTCTCCTGCCTCAGCTTGCAGAGAGTCTGAAGGCTGTGTATGTTTATCCACCTCTGTATATAGAACAAGCCCCCAGCAACAATTTCTGGGCCTCTAACTTCACTGTTTTCTGGAGGGAAAAGACATTCCTTTCTCAGGTCAGCCACCCCTCCTGAACTGTGTGACTGTCGAGAGACAAAAGCACTAGGCTGGAGGAGAAATGGGGGGCATACCTCCTCCTCAGCCTGGTACCGTGTTTCCTACTTCCGGCTGGAGCTCCCACCACTAGTCCTAGTGACAGCACCCAGCAGGCCAAGACTGCCGCTCCCTTCTGAATCAAGCTGCAGGGACCACGAACTGCACATAGCTCCCTGCAGGTCCTCGTAACATCTGTAGCTGGGCTAGCGGGCAGCGCTCGAAACCTGTCAGTCTCTTCTCTTCAAAGCCTTTCAGTGGAAACACACAGCATCGTCTTCTCATGCATCTTTGGGTCAAGCTCTCATTTAAAACTGTTTTTCCCCTAAACTCCCTTTCAAAACCTAACAGGACCTTTTCTTACACACTGGAGGTCTTGTTGATTTAATTTCTCAACATCAGAGGCATACACTTGAACCCTCCTCAAATCCTACCAAATTCCTCAAATGATTTCCTGTCATACCCCCAAGGAGATGACTGTGGCTACCACTCCTATTTCTAGGCTTCGCAGCACTGTTGGACAAGATTTTACAACCCTGTGAACAACAAGCAATAAACATATACACTCCCTCCCTTGGCTGGTCTCCCATGAGGCTTGCCTGTCAACGTTCAACTTCAGTAAACTCCTTTTCATGGCCTCAAGAAAGATGTCCACACCTCTATTCCCAATTCCCTCATCCTCTCTCAACGGGCATCCCACCTCTGACTTGGGAAGGATAAAAAGATTACCAGAAAGAAGCAACCCACACTCTTCTGCCTCCACACTTCTGAGTAAGCACACCACTGTCTCCCCCTCCTCCCACGGTGCCCTCCCTCTGCTCACCTGAGTGGATCCTAAAGCATCTTAGGCTCCCACTCCCAACTCCAGTGTTTTCAGTAATGTCTCTGCCAGTCTCTTCTCCTCAGGAATAGAACTTGCCTAGGTCATGTTTTAAGGTCAAGGCACTAATCAAACCTCCCTAGGTCATGTTTTAAAGTCAAGTGTGTACTGCCAATCTGCAGCCCAAGAGTTCCCCGTTTTTCTTTGTATTCTGAGATATGGTTTCACTAATTTACTCAAGTTAGGCTTGAACTCACTACGTATCCCAGGCTGGCCTTGAACTCATGGTCTTCCTACGATTACAGATCCCTGCCGTCAGGCCTGGCTTCCTCATCTTTCCCTTTGTTTATAAGTGGTCTTCTCTCCCCCTTCACCATAACACTTCTTCAAAGCACAGTTCACACAACGGTCACTCTTGAGTGTTCATCCCTCTTCATCCCCCTGTAACCTGCCTTCTGTCTTCAGTTCTCTCCCAGACTTACTCTCCCTTCTCTGGGGAAGAAAACCCACAGGCTTATTTTTATCCCTCTTTCACTTGACCTTTTTGCAATGTTTGACGACTGCTCCTTTCTTCCCTAGGCTTCCTGAACGTCTTTTCAGTTCTTTTCTGGTCCTGGCTTGAGAGGCTAGGATGGGGAAAGGCAGGCAGGCACAAGGTATGAGGGGCTCTTGCAGCCAAGTTTGGCAAAAGCGGTGTTTTGTACCAAGCGGCCAATGCTTTACAAGTGAGTGAAGTGAGGAGGAGGAGGACAGACCATCAGATAACCCGGATTCCAGGAATCATGACTGGAGAGTGGACAGAACCCAGAAAGTTTGCACTCGTTACCCCTAAACCAGATGAGGGCTGTCTGTCATAAGGGACCAAGGGTAGACTGGCAGTCTTTTGTCACTGTGGTTTTCTGTGCCCATCATTTCTCCTTGGCCCGGACAGTTTTCAACATCCATTGCTAAGAACCATGTGTGAAGGAGTGTTGTTTACGAGACTCACACACGCTGGCCCTGATCCTTGAGTGTCTGGTTCTGCAGGTCTGGAGTTTCTCATGGTTGCAAAGTCACACAGCTGATTCAGCTGTGCACTGAAGTCAGAGAACCACTGGTTTTATAGTTTTGCTATTATCTTATTGGAAATTTAGTTTGTTGTATTTTTGTATACAGAATTTATCTTCTGATTTATAACTGTAGCATAAAGCTGGTTTAACCTGATGTGAGAATTGATGACCTGCTTTCTCTGATAAAGGGTCTAATGACATATTCAATCTGAAAGCCATTGGTCCACCTACGTTCCCATTTCAAACTTCCACATCAGGTCCTGAGCTGCTCTTCCAGCTCCGTTTCCTCTGCTCCCAGCTTGCACATTTCTCCTCTAACGTGACCGCAGAGGTGCAGACACACCTGTGGCTTTGTTGCTTTGAGTCTTCCCATAGCCTGCTCACCTGCCCCTACTACCTGCATTCTCTCTTCAACTTGCTACTTGTTTTTCTGTTCAGCTGTCCACCTGGTTTGGAAGTGGCCAGCTCAGAGAGTTAACTCCTGTAGGAAAACCTAGCCCACATAAAGAAATAGAGTGTGCCCACGGGCGAGTGACAGAAACAGGTTCAGACACTTGACATCTGTGTGCTGCTGTGAGACCTGGTGCCCAGCAGTCTCTTGGACTCTTAATTTTCCTTTCTCTGTTTCACTTGGATGATCGTAGGCTGCATTTGAGGTCAGTGAGCATTTCCTCTGCATCTCCAATCTCCCATCGAGCCTTTCTACTAAACTTTTCACTGAAGTTAGTGAATTTGCAATCCCAGAATTTCTGTTTGATTCCTTTTGTGATTTCTGTTTCTTTATTGGCATTCTCTGTTTGATGATTCATTATTCTCATCCTTTCCTTTCATTCTTTAGACGCCATTTTCCTTATTAGCCATTATAAATTTGAATTAGCTGATTTAGAGTTTTTAATTGTGTTGTTATGTCCCAAGTCAGAGCTTTCCAAGATATACTTCCTTTGATTTTTAAAAAAGATTTTTAAAATTTACTCTTGGAAATTTCCATGCATATATACAATGTATTCCAAATGCATCCACACCTACTACCTCCTTAGAACTCCCCCAGGACCCTCCACTTCAACCTATCACTCTCCCAACTTCATGTCCTCGGTTGTTGTCCATTATTATTATTATTATTAATTATTCCTATTATTAGGTCTCTGAGTTCAGCTAGTGCTGACTACATCTGTGCATGGTGTGGGAGCATCCGGTGGGCATGGACAACCTTCTAGTGGTCACATCTCCTAAGAAAAGTGACTCTTCCTCCCTCAGCAGCCATCAACTGGCAGTAGCTCCTGGGCTATGGCTGGCGCTTAAGAAACCCTCCCCCTATCCATGCAGAAATGTTGACTGGCTTGACCTTGTGCAAGTCTTGTGCAGGTAGCCACAGCTGTCATGGGTGTATGTGAGCAGCAGCCACACCATATCTAGAAGACAATATTTCACAGCTCTCCTATGTATCACAGCTCTCCTCCCGATTCTCTGTCTCGATTTTTCACCCTGTGGACAAGCCATACTTCCCTACATGCATGCCTCATCTATTTTGAAAACTAGATATTTCAAACTGGATATTTGCAGCAACTCAACAAATCAGACTCTCTCTTTCCTTGTGATTTTTGTTGTTGTTACAGTTGTTAAAGTCGCTTTTCTGACCTAACTTGTAAAGTTTGTATGCATAGGCTTAAAAATCAACTAGAAGATCAGATGTGGAATTCTTTGTCTACCTGGCACCAGAAATTTCCCGGTCTTTGCAAATGGTCTTGTGTATGGTGAGGCACACCTTTGACACTCATCTAGATAGTTTACAGCTCTGCCCATTCTTAGTGTGCGTACACAGAGCTTGAAATCAGTCAGAAGTGACTCCAGGCCTTCGTGGGTCTTCTCTAAGTGCGAGCACAACTTTAGGCATGGGAGTGGCTTTTGGCTACTGAGGGCCATTACATGACTTATTCCAAAGCCTCATTTCCTAGACCATCCCATTCTCTACCATTCCATGATTCTTCCATGATAAGAATCTCCCATGATTCTTAGTGAGCTGTTCCCCATTGGCCAAGGATGCAGTCATAAAACATTTGCCTACAAATGTTTCCACAACTCCTATGTTCCATCCCCATAACTGCTGAGCTAGATTGGGTAGGTTCGAGTGAGTCCTTGAGTCTTCCAGTAAGCCACTAGGCAGATCAATCAAGAATACTTCTTTGCAAGTAAGATTTTTCCTGATCATTCTGGTACCCAAATTGATAGTGGTAACTGGAATGGCATGCAGTTCTTCCAATGCTGTTTTTTCCCTGAGGAGCAAGTATGGGATGAGGACAGGGGACATGCAATGAAGATTGTTTTCCATACTAATATTTACCTGTACTTGCAGGGATGGGGTGGTAGCTCTGTTGGCAAAGAACTTCCCTTGCTGAGAATCTGAATACATCCCAGAACCGACACAGAACAAAAGCAAAACCTGGGTCTGGTTGGTGCCCACTAGCAATCCTAGCCTTGAGGTAGGGACTAGGGAAACCCTGGAGCTCACCCACTAGCTTACTTGGCATGTTCTAGGTCAGTGAGAGACTGCTTCATCAAAATACAGGGACAGTGCCTGATAAATGACACTCACAGTTGTCCTCCGGCCTCCACCCACACCTCCACTCTCACTTTCACAGGGAAGCTTTCTCTAACATCTCATGTAGATTTCTATCTTTGTCATAGACTCTCTTCAAAGCTCCTGACTGAGTTGTAAAAATCTACTCCTTTTTTCCATTACTCAATTGTAACCATCAGTTCTATTTCCTGTGATTTTTCTCTCTAGCATCTAGCTGTGTATAGGCTAGGAATGAGTGATGGGAAGAGGCTAGGAATGAGTGATGGGAAGAGGCTAGGAATGAGTGATGGGAAGCTCTCGGTTTTAATTAATATGAACTCTGTTCATCTCTGCTGATTGCCAAAGCCTCCTGTGTTCTGTCTGCCATGAGTATGTAGACATGTAGTCCCTCCTGTTTAAAGAGCTTACTGTGCAGAAACAAACTTAGCAAGATACGTATTCCATAATGAGCAAATCAGGAGCAAAATCAGAGAGACCGTGATGAGAGGGAACAACAAAACTCAGGGTTCATATTAATGAAAAATTCAATATGCCCCCCAGTATAACATAAGCATGTGACATGGAATAAATACTGAGTGAGTGGAAATGCCATTGATTGTAATGTACCCAGTGCTGAGGAAGGACAGGTTGGTGCTCCCAGAAGAGCCTCCCAGTGCTGAGGAAGGACAGGTTGGTGCTCCCAGAAGACCCAAGAGGATGGAGTAGATGAAGACATCCAGGAGAAGGGAGGTCATGTGGCCCCCCGGAAACTGTCTCCAGCATGGCCTTGCATACTTCTTAGTGGAAGGTTTTAGAACTCAGGAAACAAATTAGATAGAGATTAATTTCAATTAATCTTGTGAGCTTGAATCATCACTCTGCCTTGCAAATATTTACAATTCTTCTATTAGCTGTGCATTCCCCTGACAGTCACTTTATTCGCCAGCAGCCTCTCTCTTTACCTGTAATTGCTAATAAAGATGGGTAAAAACACCACAGACTGGAGTTGCGACAGAAATGGTACTCTTCCTGTTCCTTGTGAAACCAGCCATTGCCTCATTTTGGTTCACTCAGGAGACTCTCAACTTAGAATTTGGGATAATTTTTCCAGAAAGTTCCGTGTGACAGAGAATGAGACAGAAGCATTGTTTGAATTCCCTGCTGTTCTGCGAACAAAGACACTTGATACCCTGTCAACAAGAGGTTAAACTGGTCCATAGAGCATGGGGACTTCAGTGATGTGTGAAACCAATTTCCTCTCATCTGGCCGTCCTTGGAGGAGCTAAGAAAGAACGAGATCTCTGTGTGGTTTCTTAATCAGTGGGCTGACGTTTGCTAGGCTCTTGTACCAGGCATGCCATGGACACCTAGTATTTTCAATTTCTTTATCTTATTTCTGTATAACCTTAAAAGTATAAATATTGGTGTAAATATAAAGTAACATTTATGGCAGGAGAGGTGGCTCAGCTGCTAAGAGCACTTACTGCTCCTGCAGAAGACCCGAGTTGTGTTTCCAGCATGAATATGATGGCTCGCAACCACCTATAACTCGAGTTCCAAGAGATCCAATGCCCTCTTCTGACCTCCACAATCTTCTGCACACACATGGTGCATATACATACACTCAAGCACACACACACACACACACACAATTTAAACATTTTAAATTAGCATTTATATAACATATAAGATGTTGTTGCTGTTGTTTGAGACAGGGTCTAGAAATCACTATGGAATTTAGGCTGCCCTTGAATTCACAGACTTCTTCCTGCCTCCTGCTGCCAAATAGTAGGAACACAGGTGTGAGCAACCACACCAGCTTGTGAGATTTTGAACACTTAAAACTTACATTCTCTAAATTGACTCTGTCTCCTTTCCCTCACCTCCTGTTTACTTCTCACTGTGTCCCAAACAGAAGACATGGCCTTTCCCTGTCCATCTGCCCTCATCTACGTTTGCTGGGTTAGTTGACTGCTTCTCATCTGGCGAGATGGTTAAGTATATCATTTGAGAAACGGTTCTGAAGAGCTGAAAATAAAACCACAATCAAGGAGAGCGCAGGCAGAACCACACAATCAAAATATACTTGCTGATCGCTTCAGTTTTTCATCTGGCAAATGTCAGCATGGGGCTGGGCTGGGAGCTCAGTGGGAGGGGTGTGTCTGCCCTTAAGAAAGTTGATGAGTGGGAGATGCAGGAAAGGAAAAGCAGGTCAGGCGCCGGGTGCACTGAGACAGCGGCAAGTCATGGAGCCTTTAGAAGGTGGCCCGTCTTGCAGGAAAGGGGACCTGCTGAGCACTCCATGGTCATGTAGGAGTGGTCTAGTCTCCTACCTCTCTCTTCCCTTCTTTCCTTTGCTTTTTCTTGCAAAAAAAGTTAGACCTCAATTGAAGTTTTGCTTTTGCTTCTTTTTTCTTCCTCTAAGTCTATCAATTGAGTTCTAACTTGTTTGGCTTTTGTAATCCCGTAAAATAAATTTGAGAAAATCATTTTTAGCTTAGTACAAAAAAGCGAAGGTTAAACGTGCAAGGGATGCGATTTTCACAGTATGGTCAGCACTAGTGTGCTAAATAGAAGTTATAGTTATTTATTTACTTACTCATTCGTGCATTTGTTTTGGTTTAGGGGATCAAACTAGCATCTTGCACTTACTAGGCAAGTGCTCCACCACTGAGTTATACGCCTAGCAACTGTAGCAATCTTTTAAAGATGATGTGTTTTGCCTGCGTGTACGTATCCACACTGTGTGCATTCCTAGTATCCATAGTGGCCAGAAGAGAGTGTCAGATACTTTGGAACTGAAGTTGTGGACCACTGTGAGCCACCATGTGGATGCTGGGAACTGAACCTGGGAACTTCTGCAAGAGCAGCCAGTGCTCTCAGCCTCTGAACCATCTTTTCCAGCCCCCAACCTTTTAATGTCTTCAGTGAAAACTAAATATTTCAAAATATAATATCACACATATACTCCTAGCAGAGTTGCCTTGTCCTGTGTCCTGGCCGAGCTTGATGACTCTATTCAATGGGTCTATTTATCTGACTCTCTCTCTGACCTGGGTGAAACACTTGGCACTTAGCGTCTTCTATGATTCTCAGGAGCCATTCCAAGTTAGTACTTTTTATCCACTTTACTTTTTTAAGAAAATGAGGCTGAGGAAAAGAGGTTAAGTCCTGGCTTCTGTAGCTTCATACTTTGCACTCCTAACCACTACTTCATACTTAGAAGAATTTAGCGTGAAAATCCATGTGGAACACTTTGAAGAGAATAGGCAATTTCCAGGTCATGCCTAACACGCCCACCTTCCTGCCATGCCTTGCTTTTCTCCACAGTAATTTTAATATCTGTTAGGCTGCATGGCTCACTTGCTTATTAGTAAGCCTCCCCAGAATACAGGCTGCGTGAGGCAAGCACTTGATTCAACTGGTTTACTGTTATTTTCTCAGTACCTAGACTAGAGTCCAGCACATAGTTGGTGCTCAGTAAGTACTCATGGGATAATGAACAAAACTTGCTTGTATGAAGCTACTGCTCTTGTCAGAGAGACTCCCTAGACCTATTGTGATCTCTAAGTGCTCCATCAGCCCTCCTGACTTCAGTTATAATAGGTAGCAGTGTGAGGCACAGAACAACACCCCAGTGGCTTTGGAGTAAGAATGCTTATATGCTAATTGGTGTCAATGAGAAGGGGACTCTAACCACACAAGCGATGGAGTTTGAGCTGCGGGAGCAGCAGTGCTGAAGTGCTAAATTTGGCCGATTTACCCAGTTCAAGTTATTTAAGGTAGCCTGGCTGCAGAACTACAGGTAGATGGCACCTTTGAATCATTGCACACATTCTTCTCACTCACTGCTGGAAATCTGACATATCAGGCCACGTTTGGAAAGTCGGGGCAGCAGCCTTTGAGAAAGGAAGCTAAGACAACCCCAGGGCTTCCTTCAAATGAGTACATGGAGAACCAGTGGGGCAGCCTTGAAGATGCCCATCTGAGCACAGTGTGGGACTGAAATCTTGTGGAAAAGAATCCATCTACAAGAAAGAAGGAGGCATGATGACCTTGACCTAGGAGCATTATCTGTCAGGGAGAACTGGGATTCTGAACAGAGCATCCCTGCTGCTGGTCTCCGGCTCATCCTTGGGCACATATCTAGGTCCTATAGGAAATAAGAGCTGACCCTTAGGGAGCTCAACAGAACACATGAGAAGAGGGAAATCAGTCTCTGTACTCAGCTCCATACCTCCCCAGGTCACAGCCCAGCACCAGGGATTAGAGGCTCAGGTCTCAACACTAGGGGAGACTTCTGGGCCAGAAGTCGTCAGAGGACCTGAAGCCTTGGGTGGCTATTGGGGAGCCCCTGCATTGGCTGCCATGCACGGGCGATGCACACAGATGCAGGGCAGTTGTATCTAACCTGAAGCCTCTAGTGGCTATTGGGGAGCCCCTGCATTGCCTGCCATGCACGGGTGATGCACACAGATGCAGGGCAGTTGTATCTAACCGAGTGGCAGTGGGACGGCAGTGGCAGGTCAGAGCCAGAGTCAGATGTGGGCACAGACACACCCACTGAGCTGTTGACAAAGCGGTGTCATTGGCAGGCTGGAAGCTTGGCTTGGAGGACGCCGCTGAGTGGGAATGACCTGGTTCTTTGGTTCCATACACTTTCTCAGAAGGGACCCGGGGAATAACTTGGGCGGTAGAAACTGCAACTCAGGTTCTTGAGTTAGTGGAAATGGTCACTTGAAAATCCCCGAGTCCCTCATTTCAAGTCCCTGTTAAGTCCCCGGCTGTCTGGCCACCTCACATTTCACTAACATCTCTCTTCTCTTTCACCCGCTTCGTTCCGGAACTTCCTAAGAACTCTACTGACTCAGAGAAACTAAGTTGGGCAGGCAAAACACGCCAAAGTTAGGACAAATGAGGGGAAGAGAGATTGTCCTTGACACTCTGGGGGCATCAGCGTTTTAACAGGGCCTCCCTCCAACAACACAACAAGTAGGTGGTTGGACTTCTAAGCGATGGAACAAATAGACATTGCTCATCTCCTGCAAACACTGGCTAAGATGAAATGCTTTCGCCCATCTGTAAGAAGATTGGATTAAATGAGCCTCGGCTACTAAAGTCTTTGGAATGATAAGAGTCCGCAGTGCTAAAGACAGTTTATTCTTTACTGAGGGTGACAGAAGACACGCCCCAGGTTTCACTTTCCCTAATATGTCACTTAGATGCAGCCCGAGCATTCACCTGTGCTCGCTAGATGAATGGCCTTTGAACAGTAGCGCCAAATGGCAGGCTAATTTTAGACTGAGAAGGATGACGAGGAGATTCGCTCGATCACAATGGCACCTGGCATTTCCACTGATGCCTTCTCACAAAGGGCTCCGCAGACTTTGAGAAAAATGGTCTCATTTCTTTCTACAAAATCTCAACAAGGCAAGAGCTTACTTAGGTGACTGATAGTCTGACACATAAAAGCCTTCCTATTGTCCCCTCTCCCAGCTGTCTTTGAGGGAGAAGGCACTCTACTAGACCAGCTACTTAATGAAGGGTTGAATTTCAGAAATTAAAAGGAAAAGGCATTTTTCAGACCCTGAGACGGATTTACCCACAGGTATGGGAGGGGCTTGGAGAGGTCTTTGAAGCAGCCACTTGTGGTAATTCTCTAAAGGTGCCCAAACTTTCCTTCCTAATTTCGTATACCCCTCTTAGGTAGGACATTTCTCCTTCTCCTATCCAGAGAGTAAGATCCCATGTCCTTGTTTATCTGCAGTGAGGATGCTATAATTTCAGATCCCTAATCAGAAACAACCAGGACTGAGCAAGTAAATGGTTTTTCTGGGTCATTTGGATCCTTGTTTCGGGGATTTGGGATTAGAACCCACAATAACTGGGAAGGGAATGGAAACAAAGGTTGTTTCATTTCTTCTACCTCTCCCTGATTTTCTGGGGCAATGGGGTTTCTCTCTAGGAGAAGCTCAAATACTGTTTAACAACACAGCCTTGAAGGGCAACCACCTAATTCGTTACCTTTTTTTGCTGTAGCGGGCAAATACCTGACAGATAGGAACTTAAGGAAGCAGAGGTTTAGTTTGGTTTACAGCATGGTGAAATGCAGTCCCTCCTGGCAGATAAGGCACAGTGGCAGAGTGAGGTGGTTGGTTACATGGCATCTGTACCCAGGAAGCAGTTAGTGGACAGGAAGTAGGGCCAGACTTCATAACCTCAAGTCCCACCTCCAGCGACCCACTTCTTCCACCAAGCTTCCACTCCTAAAAGTTCTGTGACCTCCCAACACAGTGCCGCTAGCTAAGTACCAACTTTTCAGACATAGAAACTATGGGGCACATGTCACACCAAAACCACAATTGTCAACAGAAAACTGATGAGGTCATGGGACATCTGTACCATGGCAGTTAACAAAATGAAGAAGAGCCTTTTTGAGCTGATCACTGCTGAGGTAGATTGTTAAAATGTAATGAATGAACTGGGATGGATAGTATATTCGAATTTGTTTAAGGAAAGAGATGTATGTAATTGGCTATTGAAAATATACATCTTGTGTTAAGGATTAAGTCTGGTTTTTTTTCTTTGTTTTGTTTTCCGTTTGCTGTTTCTTCTCCCATGTTGATTATTTGTAGATTTATTACATAGTTCTCTTAGTTTGTGGTGGGAGTCCTCAAATAACCTGTGACTATATTGGTATCAGTGTTTCTTGATTTTAGTAAAGTGTGTAAATCTCACTGCCATCCAGGACCATCAAAAGTGTCATGTGGTAGTGTAACTTTTGATCCAACAGTTCATAATTTAGGAAACTCATTGGGAGGGTAGTCTTATTTTACTCTGATTTCAACTTTTTCCATTTCTTCTTGATGATATGGCATTCATTTTGTTATTTCCAGTATTTTGAAAAACTTCTTGAAGTAATTCTTTTTAAATTTGTGTGTGTGTGTGTGTGTGTGTACACGCGTGCACGCGCGCTTGTGTATGTGGCATGCATTGTGTGCATGTGTGTGCTCACATGTGTATGGGCACACACAAGTTTACGAAGTTCTCTAAGAGTAGATCTACTAGTGATAAACTCTTCTGGATGTCTTTTGTCTGAGGATTTCTTAACTTCTTCAATTTCCCCTGATAGCTGAAATACAGTGTCATGAGATACCGTATTTGCGGCTCTCCTTCAGCACTTGAAGAGTGCTGTGCCCGTGTCCTTCCAGACTGTCACTTCAGGCCCATCACTCAGGGTCCTGCTTCACCATAGATAGTATGTTCTTTTTCAAGTCTCTTTCTTGGTTTTAGTTTTTAGCAGTTTAATGATGTCGTGTTTGGGTTAGATTTCTTTTGTTAGCCTATTTGGGTTCACTTGGGTTCTTATAACCATAGGTTTTTTGTTTTTCCAAATTTGGGGAGATTCAGCCATTAATTCTTCAAATGCTCCTTCAGTCCGCTCTCTCTCTCCTTTCCACCCGAGACTCCAGTGCTGCACAGGAATCTGTTACTGAGCCACAGATCCCTAAATTTGGTTGTTTTCCCTCTCTGTTGTTCAGACTGGTAAATTTTACTGGTCCATCCTCAAATCCGGGGATTCTGTTCTGAGTTCTCCCCACTGTTACCCAGCTCAACCTGTTGCCATTGTTTCTGTTACCTCTCAGTTGGATGAGTCCATTTGGTTCTTGGCTGTGAGCATTCTTTCCTGTGATTTTCAGTTTCTTTTGTTTCAAAATCATCTGAAGCTTGTTGTTAAGTCCTTCCCCACCCCGCTCAGGGTTTGACTTTCAGTATCTGTCTCCTGTCAGTATGGGAGTCAGGTGACCTTTCTCATTCACGTTGTGACTTTCTTAGTTCATTTGATGATAGGTGATTTAAATCTTGTCTGGATATCTTGACTGTAACTTTAAGAGAATTTGGGTTCTACATTTTAAAAAATTATAACAAATAGTCACCCGCTTAGGTTTAACAAGTAGGTCTCAGTCTACTTTTTCATGTAGTGCCAACGAGAATCTAATTTTCAGAGCTTTTATGGTGCTACTTTGATCTACTAGTGTGTCTCCCATGAGTCTTTCTTCTTTTAAATCTTTATTTTTATTTTATGTGCATGGATGTATATATTTTATGTGTATGTATGTGCCTGTATGTCTGTGTACCAGAAATATGCCTGGTGTGGGTGCTGGGGCCAGAAGAGGGTATTGGATTACTTGGAACTAGAATTACAGCCATTGTGAGCTCCCACGTGAATGCTGGATAACCTGGGTCTTCAGGAAGAGCAGGCCGTGCTCTTAACTGCTGAGCTAGCTCTCCACCCTCCTATGAGCCTTTTGGCACCCTTCTCTATAGTACCTGGGAAGCTGAGCGGGACTTCATTTAGGCTGAGTTGCTCTTAGGTGGGGAAGGGAATCTCTGAGCTCCTTGGACAAAGGCGCACTTCAGGACTAACTGCCACCACAGAACTCTCTCACCAGTGCCCTCTGCCAGACGGAGCCTCTGAGTGGAAGAGGGAGCCTCAGGCTGTAAGACATGAAAGTGCTTCCCTATCCTTACAGTCAAGGGACTTTCAATTGACAATCTTCTATCACGCAGGGATTGTCTAGGGTTATTGGGTGATGTCTTCAATTGGGGAAAGATTAAGGCTACCCGGGTTTATTTTGCTGCAAGAACAGGTGGGAATTGAGAAAACACCCTAACTGGGTTATCTTCTGAGAGGTGAGGAGTGGAAGAGTCAGGGATGCTCTGTGGCTGTGTTACTCCTTTGATCCTGAGGTCATGAGCCAGTTCACCCCTTCTAGCTGTCAGAGTTCAGTTCAGTTGTCTCTTGTATCATCTCAAGAACTGCAGCCAAGCATATGAGGAAGGGCAGGGAGAGAGAATTCTACTCCATCTTGCCCAGTCTAGAAGTTCTATGTGCTCATATAGGCATGAGGTCTCTTCACAAGGGTGTGCAAGGAATTAATAATATTGTTTCTCCTGAGGAGGTAACCTGGAACGCGTATGTTTTTATTTGAACTCAATGAATATATTGTTTAATATCTATTCAAAAGTAAGAATAAAGTTTTGTAAAAGAAGAAACTTCCTAACTCAATCTTGTTTTCAAGAGGACAACCAAGGATTATACTGGAGGTCGAACAGCCTATGGATCAGCAGTTGGTAATTTTATTACATTTCACTGGCCTTTAATTTCACTATGCTCTCACTGCTTCAATCCAGACCTCCGAGTATAAGAATAATACTCTCAGTGGATTTGCAGCCTGCTCCTACATTTTGAATTACTTGCAGAATACAAATGTCTAATTTAGATAGAAGTAGATGCTCTGGGCAGCATGCTAGTACCCTAATCAGCTGAAAAATAATATTTGTTTGACATTAAAACCAAATTAATGGCAAGACACTGATTACATGAAAAGACTTTATGTTGTGATTACTAAACTCGCAAGCAGCTCAGCATAATTAATGGCTTAATTAGGATATGACCTGAAATCTCAGCTTCCAAAATTAATAAAGGCAATTAAAAGTCATATTTGTAAATTGAGCCTTAAGAATGGAAAGGAAGTTTGATGTAGCTTAACTCCTCATTTTTGTGGTTATTAAACCTCAAATGCAATTGCCCTGACTCCCACTGCCAAAGTCCCCAGAGACCAGCCTAGCCTGAAACCTTAGGAGAGAGTCAGTGATGTTCCAAGGAGGTCTTCTTTAGTCGTGGGCTGTGCCACTGCTGGGCACACTTCTAAAGTTCTTGTGGCAAACAAAGCGGTAAGGACTTCTCTGTCCCTCGAACTCCAAGTGAAATGTGCGTTAGAAGAGCTGCATCGACCTTAATCAGCCTCTGCCATTTTCTAGAAACTGGATCCAAATGGCGGCCTGGAGGACTGTCACTTCTGTAAGCTTCCTGAGACCTCATCAGCTCCCACAGTGCATCACGTGGTGAAGCTCAAGGCCAAAGAAGGTCTCATCAGTGGTAAAATTGGAGAAGTCAATAAATATTGGTGGGCTAGTGATTTGATAAAACCAAGTCTGGAATGCTGCTTCATTCCTTATACCAAGCTAAACCCTGAAAGGATCAAAGATTTAATGCCAAAGCAAAATCATGAATGTACTAAAGGGAG
Source organism: Peromyscus nudipes (assembly GCA_902168325.1). Classification (NCBI taxonomy): domain Eukaryota; kingdom Metazoa; phylum Chordata; class Mammalia; order Rodentia; family Cricetidae; genus Peromyscus; species Peromyscus nudipes. The sequence goes on from CABHPH010153924.1 coordinate 38,580, forward strand.
AAAGGAGATGATCTTTTTATAATATTGTAATCGAGAGGGACTTTTTAGCCAAGACAAGTATGACCACGACACAACAGAAGTTACTAACAATTTGTCTATTTCAAATTTTTTAAATTCCACATATTTAAAAAGAACTGTAAGCTTAAAAAAACCCAGTACAAGATAAAATCAAGAAGATACTAATTAAAATGATGAAGTTTTGCTTCATTTTGTCTTATGAAGCAAGAGCTTTATTCCTCCATTAGGAAACAATAGGGAATAGATATTGTGATTTATATACAGGATGTTAAGCATAGAGAAAGATTAAAAGAACTTCCGTGTTAAATAATAGCTTTTAAAATGCCTAGATAAGTTGAGAATAAACATAGGTCACAGGCATGAAAACAGGACATTTAATAACATCAAGATGTTTTCATTACAGGACTGAGGAGAAAGAAAGACGGGTGGAAACTGTAGACAAATTCAGTTTAATCTTTTACTGTCTTATCTGGACAGGAAAGGATAAAGGAAGCAAACTCTCCATGAAAACTGTCTTAAGGTAAAAGTATAGATACGCATTATCTTCATTTTTGATAGTTTAAAACCAGCAATTTTATACTTCATGTGTATTTTTATTCCTTAGAATTTTAGGTAAAACGATATTTCAGGTTTTTCCCTACAGTAACTATTAGAGACAAATCAGCTATGGAAAGATGACAAACCTGTCTACCAGATGTCGTGATGTCACGTCACATGGGTTAAATTGCAGCTACTGATTGGCTTAGGTTTCCTTCCTCCTTCTTCCTTGATGACTTCCTCTCCCAGTCTAGAGTATTATCCTTTTCTCAGGCTGGGCATCACACAGTAATTCTTTCAAAGATCACTGCTATGCCTGTCTATTCGGAACTGTCGATGTTATACAACAGGAAACACGGGTCCAAAATTCAGATCACCTGACCTTGGCAAGAAGCTTATGTCTCTAATTTGGCGCCACTTGCCAGTCACCAGAAACCACCAATGGTAGCACAGGAACTGTCCCCCGCCCCCAGCACTTCTAGGGTACCTGTAGGTTTTCTTAATTTCTTCACACGATGCTCCCTTGTGCAGGCCAAGAATTTCGTAGAGAGTTACTCCTGTTGTTGACATCGTCCGCTGTCTTTGGTTGGGTATGTTACACTCCATTTCTCAAGCTGCAAAACCAAAGGGGAAAAGAGCCATGAAGGCGATGCACTCTGCATCCCGCCCCCTGTGAGGGAAGAAAGTGCATTTTTAACCCTGGGTAAAATGACAATCCAAAATGTCTTTGTGTGCTAGGTACAACAGGAGGAGAGAAAATGCTGAGAGCTAAAAGCTGTTTCCAGGCAAAGACTGCAGGAAGCCACACAAACAGAACAGGGCTTTACATAGAAAGCTATTCCAGAAGTGTTGAGAATCAGTTCTCATAGGTTAAAATGTAAGTGTTTTGTTTGCGTAAAATTTGTGTATCTTTTATGTTTGTACATTTTCCAAATTTAGCTAGCCATGGGGACAATCATCCATGTAATTCCATCTCTACTGGCTGGTAAGATAGATCAGCAGATAAGGTGCTTGCCAGTAAACCCGATGACCTGTGCTTGACCTAAGGGACCCACATGGTCAAAGAAGAAAACCCATTCCAACAAGTTGTCTTCTGACTTCTACACATGCACACATATGTGTGTTCTTGTACACACACACACACACACACACACACACACACACACAATTAGTTAATTAATTAAAATATTTTTTAAAATTCTAAAATAAAGAGCTAAGAGACTTCAGGAAGGTGGTGAACACAACTTCCTGAAAGGTGCTGAGGCACAGAAGGGCGACTCAGCAAAAAGCACCCTACACACAGCTCTGCAATGTGGAGTGGGGGAGGCAGAAACTCCGTCTAAAAGGCCATCCCCGAGGCTCTAATGCAAAGAGCCTGACAATCCTCCCCACAGTCAAGCCCACAGTTCTCATAAAACTCAAAGCTGGTCGCAGTTTTCTGTGAGACTGAATGACTCCTCCAGTGGACCAAGTCAGCCGTGGAGGGGGATTCCATTTCACACTCCGTCCTTCGGCTCAGAGGTCTGTGGTTAGGCACGATCTTGAAGGGGACCCAGTGTTTAAAACTGAGCTACTCTGAGGGTAAACACAAGCCTGAAGTCAACAGGTAGGTCGACACCTAGAGACAGATCAAACTATCTGTCACGAGGTTCACAACCGAGCCCTCTCAAACTCCAGGGGACTGCCTGACATCAACAGTCACATCTCTCTACCTAATACTTAGCAGGAAAGAACAGAGACAGAACCATTTGTATGTGTCTCAGTGTGGGGTTTGCGTTCCCCACTACCAGGACATTGGGGGTAGCCTGTCTAGAACACTAGCCACACAAGGGTGTACAGACTGAGGCACGTTTGGGAAGATGTGAGAACCTGGCCTGGTGAAAGATGCACGTTAATGTGGCTAGCAGAATCTCTTGGTACACAGGAAGGAAAGACAGTAACATGAAGAAGACAGCTCTGGAAGACACTATGCAGGCTCAGCCCAGCATAGACCATAGAACAGACAAGAGTCTACGAATCCAAGTGATCATCACTTTCTTGTGTCCACCCAGAAGACTCGAGCTCTAGAGGACCCCAAAGGAAGCCACCGCAGCACCCCCTTTGCTGTTGTATTTCTCTTTCACTTTTGCTGGGGTCTTAGCAGTGTTCCTACCTCATCTTTAGTCTTAAAGGAGA
>CABHPH010153925.1:9215-32266 GCA_902168325.1 Peromyscus nudipes
GGTCCTTGGAGACTGGGGTGGCAAGGGTGAGGGAAAAGGTAGAGGGGGGTGCCTGCTGAGTCAACTTCTCCAGAGGGAGTGTGTGAAGAAAGGGAGAAAAGGTAGAAGGCTTTTAGAATTCCTTTCATTGTCTTCATTCTGCTCAGGCCTGCCCACGCTCTGGGGGAAGCCTGCCAACTGCTCACTGAACAGTGAATGGAGACAAGCTGGGCTGCTTGTATTGCTCAGCAAGGGAAGAATAGCAGCGCAGGCTGGCTGCTGGCTGGACCACACCACTCTCCTCTCTTCCTCAGCTGCCTCTGCCAGCAGGAAGCCCCCAGGTGGCATTAAGGGAGAATTAGTGTGCAAATTACAGGAACTGCTAATTTCTCACCACTTCATTAGTTGACAGTTCCACAGAGCTCTGCTGCCATTCACCTCATGTCTGAGGTAAGGCCCTTCTCATCAGGAGAAGCAGAGTTCAATCCTGTTGTGTTGATAGGCTTGTGACTTTTGGTGCCCCCCCACCCCACTCCAGTGCCTACTAGTGTATTCTCTGATGGCGGTTGGTCACTTTCTTGGAGATCCCTGTGGCATCTACCTCAAATCTCTTTTTATGGCAAGCTTGGTTTGGAGTTAGCAGAAAATGGTAGAAACTGATTCTTTTTATAGAATAGGTCCAAAGATATGCCATAAAGAAAGGAAGACGGAAACAACATATTTAAATGGAGTCTCTTAGTGCACTTTCCTCATAGATAGTACTTTTTAAGGAGTTACCATGTGCCGAATAATGTTCTTGGCACATTTCATTAAGTCCTGTTATTTCTATTTCATGGAGGAGAGAACTGAGGCACAGGGTGGTTGGAAAACAGGAAGTGGGTCCTGAATCTGTACTCTATGTCCTAGGGCATTTTGCTTTAGGTAACTCCTCAGTTATTGTTGGATTCATTCAATAAACAGCACTGAGACACCATCACCTTAATGTTCCTTACTTACTTTGCCAGAGTGTCTTACCCTGTGAGTCCCTGTGTCTTCCTGTCCATCTTGTATATGTGTATATGCGATGCAAACGCAAGCCAGGGAGTCATTCTTAGGAAATGAAAACACATGTAGTTCCAGAGCTGACAAAGTTTTCACCATAAAGGGCCAGATAGCAAGATATTTTTGGGCTTTGCAGTTCCCATGGCCTTTGCCTAAGCAAGGCTGGAAACACCCATAAACAGCATGTAAATGAATCATCATGTCTGTGTTCCAACACAATTGGTTTTTTGTTTTTTGTTTGTTTGTTTGTTTGGTTGGTTGGTTTTTTGAGACAGGGTTTCTCTGTGTGGTTTTGGTACCTGTCCTGGATCTTGCTCTGTAGACCAGGCTGGCCTTGAACTCACGGAGATCCACCTGGCTCTGCCTCCCGAGTGCTGGGATTAAAGGCATGTGCCACCACCGCCACCACCACCAGCCCAACACAATTGTAATGATAAGCAGCAGATTGTATCTGGTCCGTGGGCTGTCTGTACAAGAGGAAGAAAGAAGTGAATTCTGTGACTGCAAGTGGCCTGTGTGGGTACTCCTTGTTCATGGGTGTCTCAGTGAAATAGAGTCAGGGTAAAGAGAACTGAGAACGCTTAGGGACTGGGTAAAAAGTTTGTAGAGAAAGTGAAGTGTGAGTCTTCCTGAAAGATGGGAAATGCTGGTTATCTTTGATCCGTGAAAAGTAGGGTATGCCTATTGAGGAGAGTAGGGAGGATCGCTCTGGAAATAATTTATTTTTCTGATAAAAGGAAGAGTCTCACATACCTCATGTTCTTGTACACTACAAATATGAAGAAGAGCCAGCCTTTGGTAGAAGCCTGAACCAACATGCCATGATGAAGAGGGAGGATGGGGGGAGGGGAAAGGGGAGGGTCTGGGCATTCTGTTGCCTGCTTCCAGAACTCATATTAATCATATTAAAAGATTTAACTAGTGTTTTTACTCTTTAAGTAGCTGTCAGGTAAATAACAGAAAACAATCATCAGAAGTTATTTACTTCTAGGAGTTTTCTGGTCTTTTTGATATTTCAGAAAATTGTACTAAACACATAAAAAATATTTATAATTACTTACTTTTTCTTAATATTTTTCTATATAATACACTAAAGAGAAGAAACAAAGCATTTCTATACAAAATTTATGAAAATAATTACAGAAAAAATTAAAATGGCAATGATGAAGCCCACACTGGTTTTATCCTGCATGTCAGTTTTCTAACAACTTACACTGTTCCCCTCCCCCTCTTCCCCTTTTGGCTTTCTAGCATTGCTTCCTCGTAATTTGGTTTCTTATGTTATTGTTTCTGTTTGGATTATAAGCCCTAATTTTTTCATCACTAATAATCTGGAGAAATATGCTATAGGCATAAAGCATATTCTAGAAGTTTAAATGTTACAGCACTAGCCAAATGCCCCCTTCATTCATTCATTTAGCTCCTGTGTTGGACTGGCGTGTGCTCCAGTAGTTACTCCTTACATTGTAAACTTAGAAGGAATGAGGATTTGGGTCTTTGGCTTATCTCTTGTATCCCCATTTTCTCTGGGTTGCTACTCTTCTAGGCATTCTGCAAAAACCCAGTATACTCGATGTTTTCCCCACCAAACCTGAAGTTGCACACTCATAGAACCATTCCCCCGGTCCTCTATATTTCCAGGCAGTACTGCTTCAGCCTCTATTTGGTTATTTTTCTATGTGATGGCATATTAGACTGTCTTGAATACTCAGGAGGGCAACTGTGTCATTTTAATCTCTCCCTGCTATCAAGCTCCATGTTGCTCTATTCAGTATGCTCCTGTCTGCTTACACCTTATCTGGCCTATTCATCATTTAACCCAGACCTCTTGCCTTGTCTTGTCCTGATATGTCCCATGTTTTGTCTTTTCTAGACTTTTTAAATCATACCCTTCCACAACTTTATTACTTAGATCCTGCTGGGAGGCTTAAATCCTGTAGAAAGACCTCTTGCCTTGTCTTGTCCTGATATGTCCCATGTTTTGTCTTTTCTAGACTTTTTAAATCATACCCTTCCACAACTTTATTACTTAGATCCTGCTGGGAGGCTTAAATCCTGTAGAATGACCCAGAGAATGACTATATTTTATACTTAGTGAGTCCTTAATTAATCTATTTAACAAATAAGTGAAAATTTAGAGGAAATACACTTAGTACTCATTGCTTCTATAGTAAGTTTGGAATGAGAAGATAAATGCTGTTAGCCACTGGCATTAACTGAATCATGGGAAGGCACACAAATATAGGCCTGGCAACTCCACTGCACACATGAGGTCATACAAGCTTCCCCTGGTCACTCAGGCCTTCTGCTTCTGCACCCTTGTTAGTACAGAAGCACCCCCTTCCTTTCGAAGCAAGGGGAGAATAGGAAAAACAAAACTCCAAACTCAAGTTAGATCAGGAAGTTGTGTGGCAATTTCTGGAATGTCAAGAGTAAAAATAAGAAAGCAAGAATTAATCCTGCTAGCCCCAAATGAGAAGCTGTCACCATGAAAGCTGTAACTTTGTAAATGAATCTAACACCTCTGAAAACTCCCACAACCATGCCAAGTATTTACATGTTCTCTCTGAACGTGGCATCTACAGCAAGTGGTTTTGGTCGTGAAGCACGCCATCTGTGTGATTACCCAGCCCTCCGAGAGTACTCTGAACTCAGCAGTTGTATAGCAGATGCATTTAAATATACAGTATTCCCACTCGCAGAGTTCAGAAGGGGTGTTAGAAAACAACCAGCCTTCTTGAGAATGCAGACTGCATCTGACATTCTTCCAGACACCTTCCGTAGCCATCCTGCGTGCGGTTCTGGGAGATAGTATCATCATAATAGATTTGCAGACCGCAGAGCAGGTCAGCCTGACCCAGGCCATCAGCAGCTGCCCGTTACAATCATTAGTAAGTCAATCAACCTGAGAAATGAAATTAGATCACTCTTTAGTCTCATTCAAGTGGAGGTCGGTGGAGTCGGAGAAAAAAGCAGCCTGCAGGAGTCAAAGGGTGATACACCAGAGAAGGGAATAAAAGTAGTTTCACTGTAATACTATCCTTCCACATTCATAGAGGTCTGTCTCTTGAAAAAATACCATTAGGTTGTAGTTTCTGAAAAACATTGAAGAACCGAATTCTATCTCTTTCTGTCCTTTATATTTTATTTACTTAAATATTTTACATATATCCACTAAGGCATTTGGCTTAAGTTAGCTTTAGTTACATAATGATACGTGAAGTTCTGTTTATTAGATTGTGCGTCTTAGTGAAGGTCATTAGGCAATCCTGAGTAACAGCTTCTCTGGCTACCTGTTGCTTGGTGGCTACATGCTTCTTCAGGATAGCTGTAAAGCCATGGTAAGAAGGGACAGATATTCCTTACATGAACAAAACAGCCTTTCCCACTTTGCTTAGGGGTTCTTTTCCTGTGTTCCCAACAATAGTAGTGTATGGGACACAAGGATGTCAATGACATTGCAAATGAGCAAACCGTAAGAGAGAACTGATTGTAATTTCAAGAATTTAGGAGGAAAAAGTAGAAAAAAAGATGTAAAGATGTTCTACATTTATACAAGACAATTTAGAATTGAAGATGACAGAGAATTCCCAGTAACATTTCCCTGTACATTTCAAGTGAGGTTTGCTTTGTGATCCACATCATGAAACACAGGACCAATCTCTGAGAATTATTGGAACCTGAAGCTCATAGGTAGCTCAGTGGTTGAGGAAACATCCTGGGTGATGTAAATAGATCATATAAATACTGTTGGGAAACTTCAGAGGCAGGACCTCTGCTACATCAATACAGACAGATTCAAAAGTGCCTCAGTACTGGGACACACAGCAGCAGCATTGCTATGTTTTGCCTTCTTCTTCCTCTTCCTTTTCTTCTTCTTCCTTTTCTTCCTCCTCTTCTTCTCCTCTCAGTGAGAAAAATATGAAAAATACCATAGTTTCTTTAACTCATACTAGGTCAGAAACTGGCAGCAAGTTTTGGAATGTGAAGAGTAAAAGTAAGAATTAGAGAAAAAAAAGTCCTAAGAGAACAAAACCTAAACAAAACAACCCCCCCCTAAAAAAGTTATGTTCTGGATCTCAACAGGGAGGGGTGGTTCTCAGGCACAACAGACTCTACCTGTTTCAAATGGACAGGGAACAACTATGTTAGTCCCTCTTCTCCGCCCATCATTTTCAGTCTTCATAAATATATCACATGGGTCCATGGCTGTTAACACATTTCAATTAAGTGTGTATTATATGGACAGGATCTCTACATGAAAGATTTGAACAGGATCTCCACACACTGGAGTGACCTTGCCTTGGAGAGCCAGTTTAAGGACTCTAAGCTGTTTGCTAGTCAGTAAATGAATGTTAAAAGAAAATTTATTGTAACATAAGGTAATAACATTTTATTTCAGATTTGCAGCATGCCAAAAGACATTACAGGCTAGCACTGGCTGGGAGAGCAACACAACTGGCCCTTCTGGGGTGGCTCACAGAACACATAGAGAAGCTGAGGATTCAAGCTGGAGGGAGGTGAGAGTGCTCATGTCCAGTGGAACTTGTGACATCTGAGAAAGAAGGGAGAAAAGATGTTTGAGATGTTATGCTTAGGAATGTGGGCTATTGAGTTTTGATTTTAAATGAAATGACGCTGAGGGAATGTTTAACTGTATCCTGGTTGCACTGCAATCCAAAGGGCTTCTGGGTGCACTTTCTCAGAAACTGCAATCAAATCTTGGAATAATCTGAAAGTTTATTTAGGCATGCAGGGGAATTTCGTCAATGCTCAGCATTTCCAAATTAGTTAAATCAATTTCTCAAAACCAGCAGGAAAGAAAGGGTTTGATTTTCTCTCTTCAGAACCACCTCTACCTTCACGTGTATGCCTTGGCATAGTTATAGATCCCTCAGACCACAACAGCAAAGGATCCCAGCAGTTTTGATGTTTCTTCTGTGCCATTTAGACCTCACACTGAATCGTGATCAATACCCCCTCATTTAATCTCATGATTAAAGATAGCCACAATCAATATTAAGAACAGGACAGAGGGACATTACTAAAAGTAGAAGAAAGGTATCAGGGCAGTGTGTGTGTGTGTGTGTGTGTGTGTGTGTGTGTGTGTGTGTGTGTGTTTGTGTGTGTGTGTGTGTGCGTGCGTGCATAATGCTTCTGGATTTTGTCAAATGGAAGATATTCACAGTTGTAAAGGCAATTTAAAGCCAAAGGCATGGAAGATGCAAACTACCAATGATTAGGAAAATTTGACTATTAGTTGTGGTATGGGAATAAAAGTCCCAGACAGCATTGCTGACTAAGATTCTGACAGAATGCTTGTTTTCTTACCATGTTGTGGTTTCTGTTTGTGATAAGTGTTTTGGCAGAATTCTGTCAACTAGTGCATGCTAATTAATGTGGCTTAGAGAGAGGCAGTAAAATAATTCTACCAGCGATGAGAGAGTCACAACACGATGGGTATTTGGGGTATCATTTGGAAAACATAATAATGAGATGATTTGCAATGTATTAAAATTGAAAATGTTTTTGGAAAAATTCATAACAATAATAATGATAAATTACTAAGTTTATTGAGGTTCAAAACTTTTTTTAACCAACACTTTCCTTATCACATATTCCTTATAATGTAGTGAATGAGACTAGTGTTTTGAGGAGGAGGAAGTTGGGATGTAGAGTGTATGAAGTTTTTATAACATTGTTTAAGTCAACGGTAGAAATAATGAGAACCTCCAGGTCCATTCTATAGATCACACTTTTTCCTTTATTCATTTTTAATATCAATTTAACTTTAAAAATGTGTATGCAGAAAGTAATATGTAACAGAAAAAAGCCAAACTTTAATCATGAGATTTGATGTAAATGCTAAGGAACTCAGTCATCCCACTCTGTGCGAATTCTACAGTCACTAAGAAGAAAGGCTTTGCTGGCATCCAGCCTCCTTGCCCCTCGTCTGTGCAGGGGCGAACATGCATTGAGTAGCTTCAAAATAAGAAAAAGATGATTTCCCATTTGTTTGTTACACTAGTGACTGATGGTTAACTATTATGGTGCATAGTGGGAAGACATGTTAACCGGATTATCAGAGCTAATTCTAGATCAATTCTCCCATTATTTAAATGTGTGAGATGTAACTGTTCTGACAGCGATACTGTTTTATTCTAGGGGCAGATGTTCATGATAACTTGTACCACAAAGCTACCCTGTGGTATGACTGGGACAATTTTATGAGACATGTTAACAGTGTCAGCCCCTCTTTCCTGTCTTGGTGAACACCACCATATTCAAGTCCTGAGTAAAATCTTTGGAGTCACCCTGATTCTTCTCTCTTCCAAATCTAGACAGTTATAAGCCCCTCACAATGCATTTCTTATTTACTCTATTTAATTTTCCACTGTACTTTTCTACCCAGGTACCTATAATAGCTGTTAGCTAGTCACCCTGGCAAAAATGATGTTTTCAAGACAAAAATAAAATCATGCCATTGCCATGCTTAGTGCTTATAATTTCTAGTAGCCTTTTATACCACTCCCACCCTGTGAGAGTTCCTGTAAAACACAGAGGCTTCTGGGGTATTTTACATGAACACAAATTCCTTGGCACTCCTCCTATGGAAGGGAAGCATTGAGTTTTCCTCCCTTTGAGGAAGTTTAGCCTCAGTGCTTTATTGGAATAACAAAAAGCAGCCAAAAGACTGAAATAATAGCTCAGAGTATGTTAGGGAGAAGGTAGTCTTCATAGACAGCTCCATTGCCAACTTGTGAGAAGAACAAGTCATATGGAGAGGTCCTGGGGTGAGATTTCAGATTGGAGGGCAAAGGATTGTGAGGTTGGTGGGCTGTGTGTGGTGTAGCTCCAGTGAATCAAAAGGAAATTTCCCAGAAGTTTTCCCCTATATCTCAATTCAAATTGTGAGCCATCTGGTTTTTTTGTTTGTTTTGTTTTTGGTTTTTTTTTGTTTTTGTTTTAAGCTAAGTAGTCGGTATAGGTAGTAGTTGTAGCACATAAGTAGCCCCAATATTCTCGCATGCTATAGAAGTATGGTTCTTACCTCTGTTTTGGAGTGTATTCCTTTCTGTTCTCCTGCTTGCTTCCTTCTCTCCAGGCTTTCTCATGATGTCCCAAATTTCTTGGACATTTTGGTTCATGACTTTTTTGGCTTTAGTGTTTTCTTTGACTGATGAATCTATTTCTTCTACCTTATCTTCAACGCCAGAGATCTTCTCTTCCATCTCTTGCATTCTGTTGGTTATACTTGCATCTGAAGTTCCCGATCGTTTACTCAGATTTTCTATTTCCAGCATTCCCTCTGTTTGTGTCTTCTTCATTTTTTCTATTTCCCTTTTCAGGTCTTGGACCTGTTTCATTGCTTTTTCATGGCTTTCTTTCAGTGCTTTATTGTTTTCTTCCAGGACTTTATTGTTTTCTTCTAATTTAATTGACCTTTCCTCTAGGTTTTCACAGCGCTCTTGCCATTTTTTTGTCTTTTCCTCTATATAAGCCTCTACCTTCTTCATGATGTTATTCATAAGGCTGTTTTCTTCTGCTTCTTCTGATTTTTGATGTTCAGGTCTAGATGTTGGAGGAGGGCTAGGTTCTGGTGATGCTGTATTGCTCTTCATTTTGTTGTATGTACTTCTGCCTTGACGTCTGCCCATCTCCTTGTGGTTCGTTCTTGGTCTTATCAGCGCACTTGGTCCAGACAGAGCTGACAGATTCAGAAAGTCTCTCTCTCTTGTCCAGATGGGAGCTCTCTTGTCCAAATGGGAACTCTGGGACAGGATGGGAGCTCTTGTGCAGACGGGAAGTCCGGAGCAGGATGGGAGCTCTTGTCCAGAAGGGAAGTCCAAGGCAGGATGGGAGCTCTTGTCCAGACGGGAGGTCCGGGGCAGGATGGGAGCTGGGGGCCCGTCTCAGTCTCAGGAAGTCGCTGGGCTGGGGTCTCAGGCAGATGGGCGTGAGGGCAGAACGTGGAGATTGCAGGGTCTGCCGGGGGTCTTGGAGAAGGGGAGCCTTCCCGGCAGGGCTAGAAGGGACCCTGCCCGGTGGCCAGAGCCTGGGGCCACGTTGGGCAGGTCTTCCCCGAGTAGCTGGTGCCCAGGGATGGGGTCTAGGCTGAGACCGGGCACTCACCTCTTGTCCAGAAGGGAAGTCTGGGGCAGGATGGGAGCTGGGGGCCGGTCTCTAAGGGCGGATGGGCGTGGGAGGAGGGCGTGGAGATTGCAGGGTCTGCCGGGGGTCTTGGAGAAGGAGAGCCTTCCCAGTAGGGCTAGAAGGGAACCTGCCGGGTGGCCAGAACCTGGGGCCACGTTGGGCAGGTCTTCCCTGGAGTGGCTGGTGCCCAGGGATGGGGTCTAGGCTGAGGGTGGGCACTCACCTCTGGTCCAGAAGGGAAGTCTGGGGCAGGATGGGAGCTGGGGGCGGGTCTCTAGGTCTCAGGAAGTCGCTGGGGTCTCGGGCGGATGGGCATGGGGGCAGGGCGTGGAGATTGCAGGGTCTGCCGGGCGTCTTGGAGAAGGAGAGCCTTCCCGGTAGGGCTAGAAGGGAACCTGCCGGGTGACCAGAACCTGGGGCCACGTTGGGCAGGTCTTCCCCGGAGTGGCTGGTGCCCAGGGATGGGATCTAGGCTGAGCACGTACACTCACCTCTTGTCCAGAGGGGAAGTCCAGGGGCAGGCAGGCTTTCTCTATTTAAAATATATACATAGTCCTTCTTACCCTGAAGTTCAAGTGGGCCTTTCAGGTTACTCTTTCTGAACAGGACTCACTCCATTCACAGCATTCTAGTTTATGTTTTTATCTTAATAGTTAACAAATTTCATGTGTGCGCGCATATAATGTGTTTTGATCAAGTCTGCCACCCATTCCCTCCCCTTCAGCTCCTGCCCAATTCCCACCCTATTATTCCTTCTCAATTTCATGTTGTTTTTTTTTTTTTTTTAAACTATAGAGTTCCCATAGTACTGCCAGGATGTGAATGGATGTGGGGGCAGCTACAGATCATGGGCAGCCTCTCAGAAGCTTCATCCCTGAATAAAACTGACTCCTGCTCTCACCAATCGCCAATAGCTCTTCAACTGGAGGTGGGACTTCAAAAACTCCTCCCACATCCATGTTGGGATTTTTGTCTGGTTTCATCTTGTACAGATCTTATGCATGTTGTCACACCTACTATCAGTTTATATGTGCAATTTCCCTGTTGTTTTGCTGTGGTCATCTTCTGCCCCTTCAGTGATGATTCCTGAACCTTGGGAGGAAGTGGTGGGATTTAGATGTCCCAATTAAGGCTAAGAACTTAATCTTAGTCTCTTATTCTTCTCATGTTAACCAGTTGTGGGTCTTTGTGTTAATCACCATCTATGGCAAAATGAAGCTTCTCATATGAGGGTTGAGAAATGTACTAACCAATGGGTATAATGACAAGTTGGTTAAAGCTATATTTATTTAGCAGTAGGTTATCCCATAAAGCCTATAACCTACTTAGCCTTGGGTTTTGGGCCCTGTTAGTGGTTCCAGACAAGTGTTCTGTCTTGTCAAGCTAGCCTTAAATCCAATCAGAAATGTGGATGATTACTTTCATAACGTTCATACCACTATTGCACCAGTGGGTATGTCTTTACAGGCTGGTCATTACTGTAGCTTGCAGGGTTTATGTTCCTACTGGACAGTTTTTCTTGCTTTTAGGTTGATACCAACTTTATTTCTCCATGACCAATGATCAAAGTATGTGTTATCTTCAGCAAGAGGGTCTTACCATTAAGTTACAGAGGGTATCCAAACCATCAGAAGTGATTTCACCCTATTGTTCATTTCCCACATATTCTTTTGCTAACTAAAATATAAACATTTTGAGACAGGATATTTTATTCTTTTTCTTCCAGTGAGGATTGAACCCAGGACCTCACTCATACTAGTCAAATGGTCTGCCATTGGAATGCATTCCCCAGAGAGACTAGGGTCTTTCTGTATCTTTTATAAAATGCTTAAAAATACAATGCCTGCCTTCTTTTAGGAATTACATACAAACCCACAGGACTTCATCATTATTGCAACCACCCTTGCACTCCCCTCCTCCATCATCATCACCACCAACTCACGAAAGAAATCACTGAATTCTGGAAGCAATCAGACTAGGATGTCCTTAGACACATACAAATGAGACAGAATAGTAAGGCAAGAAGAATTGGAATATCCAATAATGTCAGCCTTTCAGATCACTTGAATCAATGACTCCTGTACATTTCCCTTTTAAGAGATCTGTTAGAAAGCTGACAGTTTCCTTGTACTATTTTTCTATTGTTCCTTGGCTCATGTTTCAGTATTCAGCATTTCCTTTAGTGACAAAATAACAGGGGGCTTTTTACATTTGTCCAGCCACGAAGTCATGGAACAAAGTCCATGAGAATGTCAGGTGTGTTAATCATTTAATGGGGAGGCACTGGCCCATTTCAAAGATGAAGCAGTAAATTCACAATCCAATTAATGTGAACTCTGGTTTATATTTTAATGCCTAGCAATCACTTATGAATACTAGTAGTATTTTAGGCTATTGAGCTGGAGAGATGATGAACAAAACTTAGCTAACTTGTAGAAAGATTGTTGCTAATGGAAAATTTAAGAGATGTTTAATTTGATTTAATTTCAGTAAATTTATTGTCATGATAAACTATATAATTTTAATATGTACCATGAGAGCAAGTTTGAGATTTGTGTGTGTGTGTGTGTGTGTGTGGTGTGTGTGTGTTTGTGTATTTCTGTTGTACACATTTTAATGTAGTCATCCACGTTAGTTCACTGACTAGCAAGAAATTGAAATGTTAAAATGGAAATTCAGGTGTTGAGATTCCTAAAATCTCCGAAACTATCTTGCATCTCTTCCCCCATCTGCCTGTCAACATGACTTTTCTGAAATAACTAATCTGGAAGAAATACTTTAGAAAAAATTGTGCAGTCTTGTTTTTTTTCCCACTCTAATAAATGCCAGTCTTGGGCAGTGTTAGTCTCTGTTTCAGCTTTAAAAGCCAAAAGAAATATGGAAATAAATATACAAAAATGTGATTTAAAATGCAAATGTAGATTCTTTAGGAAAACGGTGAAATCTGATTGTAGGTTTTTCTGTTTGTTTGTTTTGTTTTGTTTTCATGGTGGCTCAGTTGAAAATATTGTTGGTACCTTCCTCTTGCTGGGAAAGCTCAGCCTGCTCACAGCGTCAATGCTCTTTGTGCCCTCTCTGATAAAAAATGCTTTACCTAAGAAAACCCCAGCCCCAGTCACAGAAATAACAGGTAGTTAACTCACAGAGCAGTATACCAGTAGACCAGTATACAGAAAACTCACCATGTATGACAGCATGGTTGTTAATTCCTGAGAATTCTCAGAATAGTAATAGCAGTTCCATATTTTAAAAAAGGGTAGTTAACCTATATTCTGCAAGAGTTGATAATATAGGATTTCGTAAAAGAATTGAGCCCCAATAAAAGACACCATTTGTTTATTCTTTTATTGCCTTTCATGCACCAGGCTACATGGATGCTTTATTATTAGATTTACTGGGGGTCAATTATAAATGGATAATTATGGCTTCTTTTAGCTTTGTTCCTATTCTGATGGGATAGTATGAGACTGTGTTTTCTGTTGAGCTTCAGAAAAATGTAAGACTTGGAGTAGAGTCTGGTCACTCTAATAAAAATTTAGAGCTTGTTCATGAGAAACTACAAAGTCATTTTTGGACCTGAATTTTCACTCTGTCTTCCTTTTCTACAAAGGGATGTGTGTTGTTATAAAAGTCAATATTTTGTTAGATGAAGTGAGCAAGTATGTGCACAGGAATGCCTGCTCAAAGGTATTGCTGAATGCATGAGCAAACCAGAGTAAGTTTATCAAATAGCATACCTGATAGAAAAGGCTTAGATCCAAAAACTGGAATATTTTTAAATGGTTTTACATCTTAAGTATAAATCCATTTCCATTAAATATGCTAATTACAACCACGGACCTCCCCACAGACAAACAAAGTATTCCTAATTTTATGAACTCAATGATGTCCTATCAGTTCTTCATGCCATTTTCTCTTCTCTTTTGGGGGTACCACTAGGTTACATTGTGGTTGAATAGAAGCAAAGGGAGTTTGAGAACAAAACATTGGATGACCTCAGGACATCATGTGATTCCAGGTATCCACCCAGGTTCTAAGCGTTGGGGCCTGTGGATCCTCCATGATGGAGGGAACAAGCTGTCTAGTGCAGCCTTTGAAAGCACTGGAGTTGGGGACTACTCATTGCTTTGAACCTGACTGTATGTACCTCTGCCCTGGGTGTTATCCTTCCTGAGAGTATTGTGCCTTTCTGCTACGCATGTACTTCAAGGTAAAGGACAGAGTCCCTCGTTCAACTGTGTGAGTTCCCTCCTCAAGGAGTCACATCTGCCTGTTGGCCAATTTGATGTGAGGTGTCAGAGGAGCCGAGATGACAGGTATGTGAAGATGGAAGAAAGTTAAAGGAGTTTCCATCTGGATTTGGCGAAAGTCCCCCTGCAGCCACGGGAAGAACACAGTTTAGGGCTGTTTCACAGGCATCCATCCTTCAAACAGCAGTTGTAATATTTTATCCAGAGAGTCAGACTGTTCTGGGCTTCCGCATGTGGAACGGCTTTATTTTCCCCACAACTATTTGCCTTTTGTTCCAATTCATAATCTATTTTTTTCTTCTAGAAAGAAAGAAATTGAACTTTGAGATCTCCTCCCTAGAAACTGCGCACCTAAAATTCATTTGTAGAAAATAACACTTTGATCATATCTCTCAATACATTTTTCTTTTAGTAATTATTTCTGGTTGATTATTTTGTATTTTTTTTTTTTTTTTGGTTTTTCGAGACAGGGTTTCTCTGTGTAGCTTTGTGCCTTTCCTGGGACTCACTCTGTAGCCCAGGCTGGCCTCGAACTCACAGAGATCCGCCTGCCTCTGCCTCCCGAGTGCTGGGATTAAAGGTGTGTGCCACCAACGCCCAGCTTTGTATTGTTTTTAAAAAGTGAAGACTGATAGATTCTTTTCTTGCCATTCATGCAATAGAGGAGGATACATTTTTAATTAATTAATTGATTGATTAACATTTGTCTTTTGACACAGTCTCTGAAGTGTAATCCAGTGTAGCCCAGACTTCAAACTAGTGGTCCTTCTCCACCACAAAGTTGTTTATTTGTTTTTCTTTATGAAATATTACATGCATAATGCATAAAATATCAAATTGAGAAAAAAGATTGGAGGGAGGAGTCCTCTCAAACAGAAGCAAAACAACCAGGAGAGGCCCAGCTCAGCTGTCTGTCTAACCTTGGCTCTTGCTCCACATTAGCAGTTCCCACCTTTCTCATCTGAACGTGTCTTTTACTTGGCCCCATCCAAACTTATTCCTTACTCCCCTCGCAGTCAGCTGCTGTCATTTCTAATGTGTCTGGCAGTCTCAGCAGAAAAAGAAAAACAGATCAGTCCTGTTCTTAGTGTTTACAGTGGTTGTGTATATATATTAAAAGGACTAAATTATCTTTTCCTTTACTACAAGATAAAGACAAGTCTCTATTCAAAGTAAGTCACAGGCTTCCCTTTGGCAGCACATGTTCTGGAATTAAAGCAATACAGAGAAGCCTGGATGGCTCTTGTACAAGAATGACATGCGAAGTCAATAATAGATTTGAGATCTACGCTTCCATGAATTCCTTTTCTTTTAGAAATTCTGATATTAAAATATTGCAATTTATGGGAGCTTCTCTATGCTGCCTCTATGGAATGGCTATCATAGTAACAGTTTTACTGCTACCTCTGCTCTTGCCGATTGTAAGTACCCTTGTATGACTGTGTCAGAGACTGCTGTGAACTCCAGATGCTAACTCCTCTGTCCTTTGAGAGCACTATAGTAGAGATACCATGTTGGTAGGGTTTACATCCAAGGACACTGAAGTTAATCAAGTTGATGAAGAGCATGCAGGCAGTGAATTGCAACTGTGACCCAGAATGCACCATGGGAGTGCAGTACTTACAGCAGGGTCCAGCTACAGGTTTAGTTGTAGATCCCAAGTAACTTACCTGTACCTCAGAGTTTTCCTCTGTATAAAAGAGGTGATTTGGGTTACTCTAGTTGCTGGGAGTCTGTACTACATTAGAAATTAAATTAGGAACTGTTATTGGTGCTGCATGACCAGAAGTTTTGCTGGAGATTAGAGAAGTAATTATCAACCCCAGTCACCATTTTGAACATGAGACTGAAGTCAAGTGAATTTAAAAGGATCTGCAAGAGGTTTTCACAACCTACATGAATGTATTGCGACTTTTTTTGTAAGAGAGGTGCCAGAAGAAGCTTCTGTGGGAGCTTGGGAATAAAGAAAAACAAAAGGAAAGCTTGGATAGAAGTCAAAGAATACCAAAAGTCAGTGAAGCCATGCCACCAGACAGAGAAGAAGGCCAAACACAGCCCTAGGTGTTCAATGTCCTTGTGGGAGGAGAGGACACAATTTTCAACCAAAGGCAAGCAGTCCTAACCCCAGGAGAAGCACAAACTAAGGCAGTTCATGACCACCAAGCTAGCATTGCAGAAGGTGCTTCAAGGTCTACTATACAGAAGAAGAATGTCTCAATCTCCAAAATCCAGAAAAAAATAAACTTCAAGAGATAATAGTTAAATAAAGGACAGCAAGGAAAGAATACACCATGTCTAGCACAATTACCCAGAAAACCCCTAATACTGATAGGGGAGAAAGTGAGAACAAATAAGAATCCAACCAATCATAAAAATGAACAAAATTATAAAAATTAGTGAAAATCTCTCAATAGTAGCATGAAATGTAAATGCTTCCAACTCTCCAATAAAGAGACACATACTGGTTGACTGGATTAGAATCTAGATCTAAAAACAATTTTTTAGCAATAAAGACACCTATAACCTGAGTGTCAAAAGATGGAAAACAATATATCAAGTGAATGGAAACTGAAGATAAGCTGCTGATGAAAACAAGCTTCTGATAGCTGACAAAGTAGACTTCAAACCAAAATTAACCAGAAGAGATAAGGAAGTCTACTGCATGTTAACAAAGGGAGCAATCCATGAAGATATCATATCAAGTATAAATATACGTGCACCAAACACTGGGACATTCAATTTCTTCAATCACGTTGACTGATAATGAAGGTCAGATAGGTTCTGATATAATTAATAATGGGTGACTTCCTTTTATCTCTTCCATCTATAATCCAACAAGGTTTTTAAATTTAAACTGTGACATAGATAGAATGGACTTAACAAACATCTACAGAAGACTCTACTCAGTATAAACAGAATATATAGTCTTCTCAGAAGCCTATGGACTCTTCTTTAAAATAGAGAACATTCTAGGTCCTGGACCAACCAAATGCAAAATGACCTCTGTATCTTATTAGATCACAATGGAGTAAATCCTGAAACAAATGGTAAGAAAAACTACAGAAACTAAAGAATAAATGGAGAATGAACTCTTGAATGAAAATACTCTTGAATGACCAGTGATCACTGATGAAATCAGGAAGTTTAAAAAGTTCCTAAAATCAAATGAAAATGAAAGCAGAAGCTACCAGCACCATTTGAATATGGCTAGAACAGTTCTAAGAGAAAAGTTGATAGGTATGCATGTCTAAACTATCAGAAAGATCTCATATAACATGATGCACCCAGGACAACCCAAACCTAAAGCACCAGATGCTAAGAAATAAGAGAGGTCAGGAAGGAAGTGAATGGAATGGAGACTCTGGAAGGACCCATTAAAGCGAACCAGATCTGCAGAGAGGAATCCTCCATCCCTTGTGTTTTCTCTCTTGTCAACAACACAGATGTGAAGATTGAAACTCCAGCATGAGGTCCTGGAGTGTGACAGAACTTTCAAAGTAGAAGGCCTGATGTTGGACCTGGAGCAGAAATGCAGGGGGTTGAATTTTTATGCCATCATGGTTCCATAGTCGTCCATAGGCTATTTTCTAGATTTCTTTTACAGTGAGGATGTTAAAAGAATCAAAAAACACCATCAATATGATCTGTAGTCTCAGATTAATCATAACTTATGCAGAATAATAACCTTACTTCCAATTAATCCAGAAAAGCATTTCATTAATTATTGACTGTTTTTATTTATACTTGCATATTGAGGTACATAATTAGATTTTGATTCAATATAACTTTTGCTTTTCTTGAAATAATAAAACATTTTGGTATTGATTCTGTCATATATTGTACACTTAAATTAAAAGAGGTATTTTATTATATTACTGAGTTCAATGTAAGGAACATATAAACACTGAATCATATCTAAGGTGCTATCATATGGCATTTACAGTGTGAGCACTATAAAATACCATCATTTGTTATATGAACTCTGTATAATAAATTTGGTGAGTGGTCTCTCTCAATATCTACTTGACTACATGTAAT
Source organism: Peromyscus nudipes (assembly GCA_902168325.1). Classification (NCBI taxonomy): domain Eukaryota; kingdom Metazoa; phylum Chordata; class Mammalia; order Rodentia; family Cricetidae; genus Peromyscus; species Peromyscus nudipes. The sequence goes on from CABHPH010153925.1 coordinate 26,678, forward strand.
ACATCCATATGTCTTTCATTAATGCTATTTTTGTTTAAGCATAATAATTATATATTTAAGTAACATAAAAATTGAGGTGTCATGATTTTTTTGTTATTAAAAGGAGAAAATAAATAATCCATTTAAAAATGACGTGTGGGGCTAGATTCTCTCTCCCTACAAGCACACCAAGTTGGGTGTCTGTCCATGAATCAAAGTACTTCCACAACAGCTAAAGGGATCAGACAGGACCACAGTGCACACTGCTAGTTCCTTGCAACAGACAGTGGATGGGACAGGCAAAGACACTTTGAAGTAGGCAGGACAGAGGAGCTGCTTGTCCATCCACAGTTTATTCCAAGGAACTCAGCATTTAGAGAGATGCTTCCTGCTTGGGGGCAAAGGAAGAATTAAGTCCAGACTGCGGACTTACAATGTAGTTACATGAAGAATACTGCTTGGCAGAGCCTCATGACCACCCCACCTACACACACACACCAGGGCAAGGGACTGAGCTTCTAGAAATCTGTGGGACCTGGAAGCTTCTACCACCTAACCTCCAACCTGCTGATCAGGGAACAGGACTCCACCTGCTGGGGAAGAAAGCTAGCTCTTACAGACAAGACCAGGTTCCCTGCACTTCAGTATCCAGTAGAAGCTGAAGGCTAGGAAGACAGGCCAGAACACAGAGCTTCTGGGCTAGCTCTGGCATCAGGTCGAGAATTGGACACTAGTGGACAGACCCCATATTTCTGCCCCATAGGTTCTGGCTATTAATGGTCCAGAGGCATGACCACTGTAATCTGGAGATAGTGCAGCCCTGTGACCACGAGAGCCAGATATAACATTGCTTAGCACCAGCCTTGGTCATCAAGGGATTGTTTCTATCTTCTGTCTCCCAACTTCAGGGACACAGATACTGCCATTCCAATATTCGCCTATAGATGAGTTTCTAGAGCTGTCCAGAAGCCAAGAAAGGGGGCAGACATGGTTTCTGGACTGCATCACTGCCTTATGTAGCATGAGTTCTACTTAACCCCTAAAACTATGTAGGATTTTGTGGCTGTGAGACTCAAGGATGGTCCAGCTAGTATCAGCCTAGGTGGCCTAAGATCTGCCTTCACCAACATTCCTGCAACCTTAGGCAGCATAGAGTTGCTATAAGACCCCATTTGCTTAAGACAGAGTCGTAAGATTAAGACATTGATTTAGATTTTAATGCTAGTGAAAAACACTGGGGAGATCCCAGCAACCCCATCCCTAGGTGTATCTGTGGAGGGAGCTTCTAGAAGCCCTCTCCCAAATGCTAGGGGGAAACATAAAGCCCTCACCTGTCAGGCTTCTATTTCTGCTGGCATCACCTGTGGATGGTTGCAATTATATTGGTCTATGAGTCCACCAAAGCAATAGGCAGCACATGGTAATATGGCTCTTCATCCAGTCCACAGGCTGTGCTGGTCTTAGTAGGCTGTGAGTTTAGAAAGTAACCAGGCTTAGCACTATTGATGGCCACAGTTAACATAGAAACCTGTGGCTGGTCCTTACAGGGTGACTCTCCAGAGCTACACAGAGTCCTGCAGGGTCTGACCTCAAGTCAATTAGTATGGATGAGGCATCCATGCATACTCTGGCCTCAGTGAGAGGCCTGTGGAAGCAGACTGGATACTCCCTTATTTGCTTTTGAGCAGCACACCAAGAGTGTGTTTGGGATAATCCTTGGTTGGATTGCCCTCTATTGCTGAAAAAGTAACAATCCACTAACTGTAGACTCCTGGCAAGCTCCACCTCATTGCCATCTACTGCCAAATCAGTGAAAGTGACAACCAGCTCTGAGAACATAGCCGGTCTACTTAGGATTCCCGGAAAGAGGCATAAAGCCAGATAAGACTGGAAAAACACCCAATTCTACAATGTTCAGATGATGTCACATGCCAATAATCACAAGACCTTCCAGTTAACCGTGCCCTCACCAATTTCTCAAAGTTCCAGAAATTGACCAGGCAATAATTGGCAAGGGGCAACTCTCAGAGAATTGGAATGGTTGTTTTAGGGGAGCAGATTGAGCTTGAAGGAAACACTTAGAAACATTTCAATACTCTAACAGAGATGCTTGAAGAAATGGGAAGTACTTTTAAAAATCAAACATAATTATTTAAAAACACTTTTCAATTATTGTACAAAATAACGATTTTATATCATTTTCACAAATACACACACATCATCATAGTCATTATCATGTTTTAATCATGTATGCAACCCACACACTTTTCTTCCAGCCATCCTCTGGCTCTCTTAGTGGTCTGCTGGCTTCCCTCCATAGCTCTTCTTCTACCTTTATGTTGAACATATGCATACATATGCATATATATGTATGTTAGTGTAGCTTCTGCATGCGAGAAAAAATAAGTGATATTTGCCCCCTCCCAGTTAACCGCCTGTTCCACTCTCTCCACCACCTTAGACTACCTTTTCTCCCTTCAAAGTCCCTTTTTAAAAATTCACGTGATTTAAGTATATACATTAAAATTTAGATTGTTCATAAGAAAGAAAACAGGTCATACTGTCTGAGTCTAGCTTATTTCACATAACAGCTGCATCAATTTCCCAGCAAATGTCATGATTTCATCTTTCTTTACAGCTGACTTAAAACTCCACTGTGGATATATATATATATATATATATATATATATATATATATATATATATCACCCTTTCTTTAGCCATACAGCTGTTGATGGATGCCTAGGTTAGTTACATAATTTGGCTATTATTATAAATTTTTAGTCACTTTCAAAAACATTTACTTGAAAAGAATTTTACAAGACAAAGAGTGATAAAATATCTACCATTGCATTATAGTCTCAAGTATATGTGACCAGGGCGACTTAAAAAATGTGGCTTGTATATAAATTTTGGTTGGAGATGTTAACTTGATTTGGAAAGGTTTTAAGGGTGCTTTCACCCTGGCTGGAAAGACTTTCCCCACACATATAATGTCAGCAATGGGAAAGGAGCAGTGGGAAGCCAGAGCCATGTACTCAATAGTACTGTGTTTAAGATGTTTCAGAAGGTGAATCAGTTTCACCAAACCTCTCAATTGGTGTGATCCTAGGGAATTTTCCCCTTGTTGTCATCATGATCCTGGAAGTATATTTCTGCCTTGAAAACTCAAAAGATTCTGGGAGCAGCAGTCAGTTTTGTATTCTGAATTTTTCAAGGACCAGTTCCCCAAGGTGATAGTCTTTTAAGAATGCATTCTAGTATAGGTGCTGCAGCACCATTTCAAGTGTTATCAGGAGTGTTCCAGATGCAACCAGAAGCTATGGATAAACCATCTATTTGATTAGACCATAGCAATGGTGCTCCTGGCAGGTCAGTTCTCAACCTGAAGCCAAGAGCTTAGTCACAGCAGCCACAGCTCTGACCTCTCTGCCAGTACATTGAATTAATCATGGAATAACTGGCAGGATTCTGCTCTAAGTCAGTTGTCAGTCCAAACTCAATTACTGTGTCTCTCAAGGTCATAGGAACTGCCTCTTTTGTATGTAGGCAATGCTCTACATGAATAGCAGTAACTGCATAAACTGAGTTATAATTGTGCTAAGGAAATAGCTCCACCCACCGCAGAAATCTTACCTATCTCTGTAATTTTATCAGGTGGATGAGTTCTGGTCAGAAGCAAGAGCCAGAATGGGAGTCAACTATGTTGGCCAGCCGCAGGGCTCACAAAGCAGCCATTTGACAGATAACTCCTTCTTTTTAATTGAAACCATTTTTACCTTTGATAGAGTAAATCAAAGAAATGGGAAAGAACTGGTTCTCATTTTATAAGAATATCAAGACTGATAACATTACAGAAATAGCGTCAGCTGAATTTATCAGAGATCTACAACCTGCTGCAGGAAGAATCCAAAGCTTTTGCACTATCATCCTTATCATCACTGTCATCATAGAGAGGACAGATAGGGAAAGAGGTAAATAGTAACCTACAGACATCACCCCACCCCAGCTCCTGGAGGAGAACCAGTGTGCCTCTTGTGAATGAGTGCACTTCCAAAGGAATGCATGTGAACAGGAATACCAAACAAGAAGGGAATGATTAATTATCAGTGAATGTCTACCTAGCTGCAAGGAAGAAACACTTTATCTGCTCCATGACAGGACCACCCAGGCTTCATGAAAATGGATCACTATTGGTGCAAGAGACATGACTTGGACGAAGTCTGGTAAAGAGCTCTTGCCAATGTGTAAACACACTTTACCAGTTTACTCTCTCAGAGAAGAACATTGCCAATTAAATCTCCAGGCTTTGACACTCATCAGATGTTGGTTATTATGAAAAGGAGCTAATAGTTTGGCTGTGTTTGTGTATGTTTGTTACCCATGAAGGTTGAGTTCAACAGAAATTCCCTAAATTTGCAGATAATATGAAGGGGAGGGGATTGGAATTCGGTGTGTGCTGGAAGCAGACAATTTACTTATTTCTTCCTGTGTAGTATTCTCACATTGTCTCTGGAAAGAGTTTTCCTTTCCCCACCTTTCTTTACCTTAAACCCTCCCCCAAACCTCACATCTTTATTGAAGTACAGACAAAACTTCACATATATAAACAAATGATCACACACACACACACACACACACACACACACACACACACACACACACGAAATGATCCCTGAAACTAAGGTGATAAAGATATTAATCACCCCAAAATGTTCTTACTCTCCTTTAAAATCCACTCTTGTCCAGAAACATACTTCCCATCATTCCTTTTCTGGGAAAATACAGACCTGCTTTTTGTTATTGTAAATTATATTTTCTAGAATTGTATGAGATTGAATCATATAATATGTACTCTCTGGTATGGGTTCTTTTAGTCATTATCCTTATTTTTCAGATTTACCCATATTGTCCAGTGCTAGTTATTTATTTATTTTATTGCAGATAGTTTCTTATATACATGAAGGTCATTAGTTCATCTGTTCACATGATGGATGACATTTGAATTTTTTGTGGAAGTGGGTTTTGTTGTTGTTGTTGTTGTTGCCATTAAAAGAAACTGCTAAAAAAGTCTTTGTGGACAGATGTTTTCATTTTTCTTAAGTGAACACGTGGGAATATTTGACAAGGCTGAACCTTGTCAAATATTACCACAGGTATATGATGTTTATTTGACAGACTATGAGCTATCTTCCAAAAATAGTTGAAATATTTTACATCACCCTCAGCAGTATATAAGATTTCCATTTCTTTGCATTCTCACAGAAATTTAAAAAGCAAGTTGTAAGATTTTACTTATCCAAGAGTTATGCCATGGTATCTCTCTTTTTAATCATTTACTTGTTCCAGCATACCTTCTCTGGGCAAGCTTCTGTTATACTTTTTGGCTGCTAAAATTTTATTCTTAGCGAGTTGAGATTTCTTCATGTGTTCTTCAAATGCTTCAACTTATATGTATGATTTGCAAATATTTTCTGAGTCTGTAGATTCTCTTTTTTCCCTCAATATCAGTTTTGAGTAAGAATTTTTTTTTTCTTTTGGTTTTTGGAGACAGGGTTTCTCTGTGTAGCTTTGCGCCTTTCCTGGAGCTCACTTGGTAGCCCAGGCTGG
>CABHPH010153926.1:0-49573 GCA_902168325.1 Peromyscus nudipes
GTTGGTAGATGTATATGCAGAGCAGGATACAGTTGGTAGACGTATATGCAGAGCAGGATTGTTCTCTCTCCCCAGAAAGTTACTCACAGGAACATAAAGCAATATTGTCATATTTTTTTCTGAGTAAATTGTTTTATAATTAAATAACAGTTACATATTAACCTGAAGTGAGTAAATAGTTCATATGATTATAGTTTACATTACTAGTTTATTTATATAGCATTCTTTATTTTGAAATAAGTCGAGTTTTGCAAACATGACTATTTCCATCATAGTTTTGTTTACAATTTGCCTGCCGTGTTTTGTTCCTTTTTTACTTTCCGACTTTCTATGCAGTCATGTTTTAATGATCATTTGAAAAATCAAATTGCAGGGATTTGTTCTTTCAAACCCAATATGAGAATTACTGACTTTGAACAATTATGTTTAATCTACTAGGTCTTTTTGAGACTGCCAGTACATTCAAACTTACTTTAACTGTTCAAGTTTGTGTCAACTCTTTAACACACCGGTTATTTCCTTTGTGAGGTTTCTTATCCCAACTTCTTTGGGGTTGAGATTTGTTTTTCACTAATAATTTCTATTGATTTGGAAGTTGTAAATGTTCTTTTAGTAGCTACCTTTAATCTTCTAAAGAATCCTGAGGTTTATTTGTACAGAAAGTTTCCACTGGAACTTTTATTTGATTATGCTGAATTGGTAGAATAATTTGGAGACACTTAACAACAATTTTGAGCGTAAAAATCTATGCACATGATGTATTTTTCCGTGGTTTTAGATGTTAAATTGCATCCATGTCCAACAGTTCACATTAAGTAGGTTGCACATACGTTTTGTTAAATTTATTGTTATTTTTGATACTATTGTAAATGCTATTTTCAAACTATGATTTCAATTTTTGTTAAGTGTAGAAACGTAATTAATTTTGGCATTGAGACCTTTTACATGCAAACTTTGCCATATGACTTTATTCCTTTGTCAATTCTATTGATTTTCTGTGAAACAATCATGTCATCTACAAGTAAGCAGTTTCTCATCTTCCTTTCCAATCTACATGGCTTACTGATTTTTCTTGTGTGACAGGACAGATATTTTTCTTTAAAAACTTTTTTTGAGATTGTAATATGATTACATATTTTTCCCCTTCCCTTTCCTCCCCACTAGCTGTTCCATGGACCCCTCCTGACTCTCCTAATTCATGACCTATTTTTTAAATTGTATGAACACACACACACACACACACACACATACACACACACTCATTCTTAACTACATAAATGCAACCTGCTCAGTCCATATAATGTTACTTGTATGCATGTTTTCAGGGCTGACCGTTTGGTATTGGACAGCTAATTGGTGTGCTCTTCTCTAGAAAGGGCTAATTCACCTGCTTTCAACATTCTCTAGTTGCCTGTGGTTCTTTGTATAAGACCAAGGCCTCCTGACTCATCCCACTTCTGTGTGAGCTTGTCTCCTGGTGTTGTACTTGTTCAGGAAGTCATGTGGGTGAAACTATGGGTTCACCTTTTGACATTTCTAGGAGACAGTCTCATAGCAATTCCATGTTCCTCTGGCTCCTATGATCTTCCCACGTCTTCTTAGAAATGATCCCTGAGCCATAGATGCGGGAGCTGTGTTGTAGAGGTATCCCTTTGGAACTGGGCTCCACAACTCTGCATTTTAATGAGTTGAAGCATAAGTTTCTTTCCTAGTTATTGCCCCAAACCTCCCTTTCTATGTTGAATAAGATTGGAGAAAATGGACATTATTATCTTGTTAGTATTAGGGGGAGCATTTAATCTTTCTCCGTTAAATGTGATATTAACTAAGTTTTTCCAGGTTGACTTTATGGGTTTAAGGAAGTTTGCTTCCCTTGCTTGCTGACAATTTTTATCATGGGTGAATATAAACTTTTGTCACATGCTTTTTATGTATCAACTAAAATGATAATATGATTTTTTGGTAATATGATAATCACATTGATTGATTTGTAAGTATGTAACTCATCTTGCAATTCTGTATTCAACTTCACTTGGCCATGGTGTTTTGCCCACTCTGTACATAGCCAGGTTAGAGCTACTATGGTTTTTGTGTGCATGAGGAATATTGGTCTTTAGTTTTCTTTTTTAACTAACATCTTTGCATGGTTTAAGTATCAGAGAATGGGGTTGAGAAATGATGTGTTAAATTTTCATTTTTCTTGGTCTATTGAAGCAACTCCTAAGCTTTGGGCATTTCACAAAAGGATAAATTCTGGCTTCCTCTTTTGTATGACCAAGGTCATAGCTCCTGCTCCCCTGGTGGTTAGAATTGTGACCTTCATACCAAAGACCTGTGGTGATGTATTGTGTGTCCCCCAATATACTGTGTTTCCCAATAAAATTTATCTGAGGATCAGAGGAAAAAGCCAGCCGCTATAGTAAACATAGAAGTCAGGCAATGGTAGCACATGCCTTTAATCCCAGCACTAACCATAGAGGTCTGGAGGCATGCACAGACAGACAGGAAGTGACAGAGCTAGGCAGGAAGAGGAAGTGATATAGCTGGGTTGGGAAAGCCAATGAGAGAACAGAACAGAAAAGCATATAGGCGTGGGTATACAGGAAGTAGCTCTCTTTGGAGACTGAGGTGTCGGTGAGGTGAGGTTAGCTTGTGGCTTTTCCTATTTCCCTGATCTCTCAGGTTTTCACCCCTATATCTGGCTCCATGTTTTTTATTTAATAAGACTGTTTAGCAATTCATCTACAATGATCCCTATGCTATACTCCATTGGTTGCCCACATGTCAGATTTCAGCTCCTGCTTTAGTAGTGAATTGTCTGAGTGATAATTTATCCCATATTTCTTTATATAGTAGAAAGAAGCTAATACATGTTAGCTCATTCTGTCGTGTTTCTTAAGGGTGACAAAAACATATTTCAAAAAGATCAAAGAAAATTCTGGGCAGTATTTCATGAGTAAAGCCAAAGAGGACTATGAATAGCTTTAGAAGCCTGAAAGGTTCTTGAGCATTAAATATATCACTTATATTATTATACAATCTAGACCTCCTGACAAGGAAGGATTATGCATCTCATTGGATAGGCAGAAGGCAGCAGGGGTTCGGCCATATCAGAGATTGCCTGGAGACAAAGAAGGTCTTGTGCTTAAAAAAGAAAAACAAAATCAGTTTGTTCTAATTAACTCACAAATAAGAACAACACACAACTAGCTTATGGAATTTTTCACTCTTGTACTTCTTGAGTGACCTCCATTCAGTGATTGCTGGAAGGCTATAAAGGCTTGCTATTCTGCTCAGTGTAGGAGATTCCCCCCCCCCCCCCCATGTGATTTTAATTCTAAGACTCTCTGTGCGGTTAGCTATGGCTATTATGAGGTCCACCTTGTAGCTCAGCTTCCTTTACCTAATGTGCTCCATTCCCTCCTTTGTAGAGAATGATCTCAAGGGTATCCTCTGTTTGATAAGCTCCGTCTCAGGTCTCAGTCTGGAGAAGCTGAATGGTCTGGAGGCGCAGATGGTAAGGATGGATTACGGACCAGGCTCAGGCTCACTCACAGCATAGCTGGTGGTAGGTGGAAAACAATAAAACACAGTGTTAGGTGGAAGTGCTTTATAAATAGAACCTTGGCAATACAGCCGTGACCAAGATTATGGCTAGGGACCTGCGTGGCTAGAAGGAGGAGCTCCTAAAACAACTGGACCATCTGAAGGTGGAGTTGTCCCAGCTTCGAGTTGCCAAGGTGACAGGCGGAGCTGGGTCCAAGCTCTTCAAGATAAGAGTCGTCCGCAAATCCATCGCCGGTGTCCTCATTGTCTTAACCAGACTCAAAAAGAAAACCTCAGGAAATACTACAAGGGAAAGAAGTACAAGCGCTGGACCTGCGGCCCAAGAGGACTAGAGCCATGTGCCGCTGGTTCACCAAGCATGAAGAGGAGCTAAAGATCAGGAAGCAGCCTTGGAAGGAGAGGCTGTACCTGCTGCGCAAGTATGCGCTCAAGGTCTGAGGTGGAAAGGCAATAAAGTGCAAAACTGGCTATAAATAGAACCTTTATGATTGGTAAAATCGGAGTATTATGCTAGCAGAAGGGAGCACAGGGGCCAAAGGAAAATATTGGTTTTTTGAGGGCTATTAGGAGAGCAGTAACTGTAAGGCCAATGAAATCAGAAAACTATGCTAAGCAATGTGAACACAAGGAACAAAAAAGAACGAATAATGGTTGACGGTGAAGTGTGAAACAAAGGATATCCCTCGTATCACAGGAAGAGAGTCTCCGTTCCCGCGGGATGGAGGAAAAGCTAGGAGGAGGGCTTCATCTGCAGAGCAGCCAGGTTGAATTACCAACCATGTGGCAGGTGTGCTTGCTGTGTGGAGGTTCAGGCTTTAGTTAGAGGAGAATGGGACCCAGACAGTGGGGGAGAACAATAAACTGATGAGCGAGCTTGGATCCATAGGTGTCTTCGAACCACCTTAATTCTTAAATGGTCTATCCTTCTCTCCTCTGTAAATGGACAGCAGCACTGCCTTTCTTGAACATAATGAAGGCTGGGCGGTGGTGCATGCATTTAATCCCAGCACTCGGGAGGCAGAGCCAGGCGGATCTCTGTGAGTTCGAGGCCAGCCTGGTCTCCAAAGCGAGTTCCTTGAAAAAACCAAAAAACAAACAAACAAACAAAAAGATAATGAAGAGAGCTCTCATTCCCCTCGGGGTCTATCTTCCATGGCCTCTTCTTTTACCCAGACCATAATTAGGCAATGAGGGACCAACAGGGCCTGACAGAGAGGAAAGTTCTATATCCCAAAGAGCTGTGAGACTAAACTAGCACATTCTACTGGGAGCCTGGGAACTATGACGGTGTTTGAGATTAAAGAACTAGCATGTAAGATTGGGTGGAGGGCTTATTGGTATGGACAAGATTGGATAAAGGAAAGTTTATTGATTAAAATATAGAATTAACACAAGGGCAATGGCACCAGGAGATGACGCAAATTCACAACCATAATGGCTCCTTCGAGCATAGAAAGTGATGGTCATGCTCCGAGAGGTTGAGATGACAGAATTTCTCAGTTTACCACAGTCAGTACCGCGTGTAGGGCTGGGAAACCTACTCAATGATCATGTTCCATGGCAAGGTCTAGAGCAGTGGTTTTCAACCTTCCTGACAGTGCGACCCTTTAATATGGCTCCTAAAATTATAAAATTATTTTCATTGCTACTTCGTAACTGTAATTTTGCTACTGTTATGAACTGTAATGTAAATATCTGATATGCAGGATGGTCTTAGATGACTCCTGTGAAAGAATCCTTCAGCCCCCAAAGGGGTCATGACCCCCAGGTTGAGAACCACTGGTTTAGAGGATCCATCCTTGTTATGTATCTGTTTCCCTGGTTGGACACGGCCACTGCTATTTCAAATCAGAGAAGGTGTGAGGACTGGAAGGAGGCTCTCACAAGAGCTGGCCTATGAGCTTTCCCCTGGGAACAAAGATTCACAAGCCTTCAGATTTCACAAGGCTCTCCCTCTCCTCCAGTTGTATAAAGGATGCTCTACAGAAGTTTAACTGCTCATAGGGACTTTTCAGTCAAACGGCTTTGTGTGAGTTATCCAAGAAGCAAGTAGGGCTTCTCAGTGGTACAGGTGCCAGGAAGTTGTTCAGGGAACTTCCTGGCATTGATGCTGCAACTGAGTCACCTACCTGTTTTCCTGTAAGTAACCATAACAAACCCATTGATTCACCAAGCTGGGTTTGACAGAATACTTTCTTGGATAGGTCAGTGTCCTATTTGGGGTAAATACGTTTTCTTACGTCGTATCAGAAAAGTTATGTGACACTCCTCCAATGTTCATACACTGAAAATCCTAACCCCATGGTGACAGTATTAAGAAATAGGCCCCTAGAAGGTGATTATGTCACGAAGGTGGAGCCCTCGTACATGAGAGCAGTACCCTTTCAAAGAGCCCTGAGGAGTATGGTGGTTTGAATGAAAATGACCCCCATAGGCTCGCAGGGAGTGGCACTATTCGGAGGTGTGGCCTTGTAGAAGTAGATTTAGGCTTATTGGAGGAAGAGTGTCACTGGGGATATGCTTTGAAGTTTCAAATGTTCAAGCCAGGCCCCCCGTCTCTCTCTCTCTCTCTCTCTCTCTCTCTCTCTCTCTCTCTCTCTCTCTCTCTCTCTCTCTCTCTCTCTCCCTGCTGTCTACTGACCCAGATGTAGAACTCTCAACTCCTTCTCCAGCACCATGTCTATCCGTGTGCCTCCATGCTTCCCACCGTAATGACAAGGGACTAAACCTCTGAACCTGTAAGCCAGCCCCAATGAAATGTTTTCCTTTATAAGAGTTGCTGTGAGGAACTGGAGAGATGGCTCAGTGGTTAAGAGCACTGGCTATTCTTCCAGAGGTCCTGAGTTCGATTCTCAGCAACCACATGGTGGATCACAACTATCTGTAATGAGCTCTGGTGCCCTCTTCTGGCCTGTAGGGATACTTGCAGGCAGAACACTGTATACATAATAAATAAATATTTTTTTAAAAATAGAGTTGCTGAGGTCATGGTGTCTCTTCACAGAAATAGACACCCTAACTAAGAGAGGGAGCTTGTTCATGTCTCTCTCTGTGTGAAGACACAATGAAAACAATCCAGTCTAAGAAATGTCTCTCACTAAACAGAGCCTGCCTGTCTTGACCCTAGAAATCCTATTGTAAAGGGTACCCTATCATTAAGACATTTCACAATGGCTGCTCCCTGGCCAGGCCTGAGGGTAAAAAGAGGCCAGTGAAGAACCAGATTCACTAACAACAATGAGGTTGCCTACTCTCTAAATAATACTGTTGAAATGGCAACATGTAACTCTCAGAAGTCACATAACAACAGTGGGTGCAATTATTGTAATGAGTGATAACCTTGATCAGTAGCCAAGGGAAAACCTCTCCAGGGGTTACAGAGGTAGCCAATAAAACAGGGGGCAGTTAGGGAGTCCTTGAGAAGCAAAACCTAAAGGATATATACAGGGAGAGAAAAATAATTCTTCTTAGGAAGGTCAGCCCAGGATCCTAAATTTGGCAGGCTGAAGAGTTAAAATTTGAGTATGTAGCCAGGCTGCTGGCAGAAATCTTTCTTGTTTTGAAGAGGGCAGTCTTGGCTCTTTTTAGGCCTTCTATTAGATAAGGCCTACTCACATTATGGAGGGAAAATGTCTTTATTATGGTTCACTGATTTTGATGTTCAACTCATCCTATAATACCTTCATAGAAACAACCGTGTTTGATGAAATGTCTAAGTACTGTGGCCCACTCAGCTGACATATAAAATCATTCATCACAATGGAGCAAAATAGATGGATATCAAACAAGACTTAAATCCTACTTGTACCATCAGAACCGACAGTGATGATCGGGAGCCTAAAGGAAGTTACCCCTGCAAGAAATTATGACCTCGTTCAGTTTTTAAACCTGAGCCGGTTTTCAGGCCTGGGATCTTTAAAATGAAGGCAAGGAGAAGGACTCTGCAATAATCTCAGTACATGTGCGTGGTGATGATTCCAATGTAGACGTCGAATTGGTTGGTTTTACAATAGTGAAAGGGGAATGCCTCAAATTTGAGAATTGTTAGATTCAAGGTCTGAGTCCCCAAATACCTCTGTGGTACTCATCACTGTAAGAATATATAGGTGTTGGACATAACCCAATCCCAGTCCTGGAAGCGTTATTTGGTGACAAGAGATGGCCATATGGGATTCTTTCTCCCCTATTATTTGGCAATTTCATTTAGGTCACCTTCACATATGTATATATTTCAGGAACTTTCTACTGTATTAAGGGATGAGGACACCAAGGGGAAAAAAAAAAAGGCCTTCTAGATCGACATAAGCGAAGCTCATATGAACTCACAGAGACTGAAGCAGCATGCACAGTGTCTGTGCCAGGTCCTCTGTGTTTATATTATGGCTTCCAGTTTAGTGTTTTTATATGATTCCTGAGTGTTTGAACGACTGGATTCTCTGGTTCTTGTGCCTGCTCTTGGGCTCTTTTCCTTCTGTTGATTTATCTTATCCAATTTTGATGTGATCATTTTTGTTTTATCTTATTATATTTTATTTTGTTATATTAAAAAAAGAATGAATGAATAAAAACCTTGCCACCAAGGTAAAAGTTAACAACTGAGCAATCATTTATCCCTGCTGGGAGAGGGAAAATCAGTTTTTCTCCAATGGGGTGACACTGGGTATATCTATGACACTCCAGGGCAGGCCTCATGTTCAGGAGCAGTTGACCAACATATAGTGGACTCCACAGTGTTTTTGTGTGGTTTTGTTTGGCTACAGTTCGGTGGTTTGTTTTTCTTTCTTTCTTTCTTTCTTTTTTTTTTTTTTGTATGTGTGTGTGGGGGTAGTGTTTTGTTTTCTCAGTTTGGGGGAGTTTTGTTGTATTGGGTTTGTGTTTGTTTTTTGAGAAAGAACTTGAAGTTGGGTGGGTTGGGAGGAAGAAAGGATCTGGAAGGACTTGGGGGAGGGGAAGAATATGATCAAAATATATTTAATTTAAAAAATAATTTTAAATAATGAAAATGTTAAAAAATACAGGTGTTGGGGCATTTATGATGCTACAGCATACATGTCATACATATACATGTATATATATAATATATAATATATATGTATGCTGGGAGACTTACAAACCATAAAAATACGTTTTTACAGTTCTGGAGGCTGAAAAGTCAAGATTGAGATTAAAGTACTGGTAGATTTAATGTCTGGTGAGGCCCCACATAGATGTTGCTTTCTTGGTAAGTTCTCATATGACAGAGGGACAAACAAGTTTTCTCATGCTTCTTTTGTCACTAATTGCATCAGGAGGACTTTGACCCGTGACCTATCACCTCTCAAAGGCCTAATATCTTAATGCTACCATGTTGAGATTTAGGTTTCAACAAATGAGCTATGGAGGCACACAAAGATTCAGGCCATAGCAATAGAGGAAGTCATAAATGGAGTGTGGGCCAGGGTCCAGGAAATGGGCCTACAGGCTCCATAGTCATTTCCTTCGTCTCTGAATGTGTAATTTTAGGAAGGATATACTTGGTGGTTGGTACAACCTCATATTAGCCTGTGGGGTAAGGGTTATCATTATAAGGAAGGCAAAAAGAAATTCCTGAAATTGCCCCCTAAATAGTGAGTCAAAGTCAATCTCGAATCCCAAGAGGATGAGAGAAATGTGTTAGCCTCAAGGTTATAACTACACTTGCTTCTCCAGTCTGACCTCATCAAAAGCCAGCGGAACGCTAGAAGACACCGTAAGTTAGTTCACATTCAACCAAGCTGTAGTTCTAACTTGCAGCTGAGGTGGCAGATGTGGCAACCTTGCTTGAGGAGATTAACATGGTTTCGCTTTATGATGCTTCCCTGCAAATGCAATATTTCCTACCTCTATAACAAAAGAGTGTCAGAAGAGTCTTTACTCTCAGAAAATCAATGAAAGAATCATGGGATTTCTGGGGGGCTATGTTAAAAATCTCTAATTTTTTTGTCACAACATATTCTAAAGAGATCTGGACACCCTTCCCAGAATCATGTTGGTCTACTACATCACTAATTTCAGGACAATTATGCATAAGCCAAAACTGGCTGTATGTCTGCCCTCTAGTGTATGGAAGATAAGCCCTATCATGATTTAGGGGACTACAACACTGGTAACTTTTAGGGATCAAGTGGTGAGGGGATGGTCACCAATTCAAGGAATGGTTGCACCTTGCACCATGAAGCGGGATGCAAACCGCCTGGTAGGTGTTTTCCATAATGGAGTCAGTATATCCCACACATGAGAATAGTGTTCAAGCCGTGGACTTGCTTGTTTTATTTTGGTTTAGTCAGGGTTTCATGCATCAGGCTGGTCTTGAACTTGCTGTGTGCCCTAGGAGGACCTTGTGATTTTAATCCTCCCGCCTCTACCTCCTGAGTTCTGAGATGAACAGATATGCGTCAGCACACCTGGCTTTCTGTGGGACTGGGAGTTTAACTTAGGGCACACTAACCAAGCCCTGAACCAACTGAGCCATACTCCCCAGCTCAAGTCTAGGTGTTTTGTGCAAATGAAAGACGACTTACTTAGTGTGGGGTCTAAGCAAAAAAGGTGGAGGTGCAAGTCATACTGCGACTCGGGTCGTATAACCATAGCATAACACCCCTTGAGAACAGTGATGGGAAATGATGTTTAAGACAAGATCTACACAGACAAGCAAATGCAGGGCCCAAGGATTATGTACTAAGGCTGTCTTAGCCACAATGGAGCATTTAACCTCTGTTGAAAATCTTCTAAGACATTTCTGATCCTTGAGTGTCTGAGCATGGAATAGCAGCTGTCCAGAACTACTCATCGTATGTGAAGTTATTTCAGCCAGAACTGCTCATCATAAATTGGATTGCTCAGCTTAGTGAGTCAGGAGGACCTTGCAGGAATCTACCCAGGATGGTGTGACACCAGGACAAGAAGACGCAAGCAAGCTGGATTGACAGGTGGCTCTGACCAGTAAGTATGTCACTTACCACTGTTACATCGGCTCCCCTCTTCCCTGCTTTATCTCACTCTGGGTTTACACAGAACAGCGCTTACAACTCGTTCCTGGAGGAGAGACAAAAGCAAGCTTAGTCCACAGATAAGTCAGCTTGGTATGTGAGAGAAAGTGGATGCAACTGTGCTACTGCCTGCCTCAGAGTGGCCCTGAGAGCTGGCACAGAAGAAAAAGCCTTCCCATAGGCCAGGCTTTGGGTGCTGTGCATGGCCACCTGCTCTGTGTGGTTGGAGAAGTGAGCGCAGATAGAAAGTCATCTGGCTTGTGGGAAATAGTGAGTGGCATGGCTGCTAGGTCAAGAGCTAGAAGAAGGAAGATTAAAAGGTAGGGGACAAGGAGTCCTGGGACAGGAGCTGTGACTGATGGTTAATATTATTGCCAACTTGAGATGCTCTATAACTACTAATGAGAAAAACCTCTGGACGTATCTATAAGGGATGATCTAGTTTAGTTTAACTGAAGTACAAAGACCCACCGCCATGGTGGGCGTCACTGTTCCCTGGGATTGCGTCCTGCACTGCATAAAAAGGAGAAAACTGCTGAGCACCAGCATTCTTTGCTCCCATCTCCCTGCCTGTGAATGTAACACAGCCAGCTGGCTTCCTGCACCGGCTGCTGTGCCTTCTCTGCTGCAATGGAAGGTATCCCTGCAAACTCTAAGCGGGAACAAACGTTTTCTTCCTGAAGTTGCTTCTGTGAGGTATTTTTGTCACGCTGACAAGAAAATTAACTAAGGCACGTAAAACTGAGTACAAAGTGTGAAGATATTTATGTATCACATTCATGTTCACCAGAAGACATCAACAAAGAAGAGGCGCTGAAAACAAACAGCACCCAACATTTGTCGTCACTTATGGTGACAATGAGCAAATTGACCTCAGTAGCAGAGATTAGGATCATGAATTGGCCTCACAATGGACAACTACTTACGGTCACTGTGCTGCTGACTATTCAACATGCCAGCAACAAAGATCAATATTCAGTCTTTGGTATGCTCCCATCCCTCAGGAAGACCAGCGATTCACCATACCAATTCCCTTCCACTATGGAAGGACTGACGATTCATTCTGAAAGAGATAAACGCATGGTCTGGCTTTAGCTTTGTATTTCATGTCCGCAGAGCCCTACTCAGCCGGACTGCTTAAGACCTATGGAACTATTTACTCTGATGATGTGGAATTTGTAGCATTGCAGTGAAGCAGGGGCCCACATTATGGTAGAAGGGCTGCAGCAATGGGCCTTTGGTCACAGCACCTGCAAGTCATCCAGCTTTCCCAGAGTTCCACTCTGTCTCAGCACTGCGTCCCATGACGCAGTGTTTCCTTTGACTAAAGTCCTTCATATGCATCTGTGGTCCACTGAAGAACTACAAGGCCTTGAAATTAAAAGGTGGAGACCCAGGATTGCCCAGTGGCTCTTTGTTTTTAAAACCAAGAATTGAATATCCCAGGTGTTCCATGACCCCCACATTCAGTGATCCAAACAACATAATTATCATCCTGGAACCAGCTCTCGTGTTGAAACCCAAAACAATTTTTGTGTATGGTATCAAACCTTGTAAGCTCCACCTGTATTTATTTTTAAGGTACAACTTACAAGTACCTAATTAAATTTCTCTTTGATGCTTCTTGTTTGTATTTTGAATCTGACACCTTTGTATTTCGTCTTGTGATATTGTTAAAGGTACATATGGGCTTTGTCCTAAACTCCTGAAGTGACAGTGTCTTTCAGATGCTAATGAAAGCTCCTGAGCACTTTCAGGATGGAGCTGGTCACCAAGAAGGAATGAGACAAGATAAGTAAGTTGGGACTTTCACCTCAACCACTTGACCATTAGGGGAGGGCACAGAACATGAAGGTTAAATTAGTCACCAACAGTGATTAATCATACATATGTTTGACATTTAATCCCAGTACCAACCATAGGGACCTGGAGGTCTGTATAGACAGGTAGTGATGAGGAAGTCATGTGGCTGGGCTTAGAGAAGGCAGAACAGGAAGGCAATAAAAGCTCAGTTTAGATAGGAAGAAGCTCTCTGTGTGGAAGCTATTGCGTGGTGGTAAGCTAAGGCTAGCCGTGGCTATTCCTTCTGATCTCTTCGGCTATTACCTCTGTATTTAGTTCTGTGTTTCTTATTTAATAAGACTGTTTAGAAATTCGTCTACACCTGAGTTCTGTGACCTGTTCTAGCAAGTTAATCAAGCCTGAAGAGGAAGCCATGGGAACTCCAACTTAGGGAAGTACAGGGAAAAGAGAGAGGGAGGAAATCTTGGGAACCCATGTGACAGTGTCTCCAGGTATTGTCAAGGCACCCAGCTGGTGTCCACTCTTGGAACATTCTTTGTCTGCTGACTACAGGAAACTTCCTGCTTGATGTCAGACACTCGTTATAAGCTAGGCTGGGTGACATTGACCTGTAACCTAGTTTTTCGGAGACTGAGACAAGAGAATGGCAAGTTCAAGGCCTCTTTGGGCTATAGAGTGAGTTCAAGGTCAGCATGGGAGACTCAGTAAGGTCCTGTCTTAAAATGAGAAAAAGCAAGAAGAAGGCTAGAGAGGTAATTCAGTGACTGAATGCTCACCTGACACGTGGAAGGCCCTAGGTTTAATACTCAGTACTGGAAGGGTGTTTGGGTTTGGATCTTAAATATCCCCCAAAGGCTATGTATTAAAGGATTGGTTGCTAATCTTAGGAGCTACTGGGAAGTGAAGGAACCTTAAGAGGTGGCACCTAATATGAAGAGTTAGGACACTGGGGACGTACATGCCTTTGTAAAGGATATTTGTACTCCAGGCTCTTCCATACTGTTTGCTGTCATTGTCTCCTGGTCACTATGAATGAGCAACTTTGGTCTACCAGACCTAACACCATGTCACACTGTGCTGTGAGAGGTCTGAAGAAATAGGGCCAGATAACCATGGAATCCCGGTATCCGTGCGCCAAAATGAAACTTTCATTCTTTGTAAGTTGATTTACATTGGGTAGTTTGTCACAGAATCCAAAAGCTGACTAATACAAAGAGTATGGTAGGAGAAACTCAGATCGTTTCCTTGGAGCTGTTATAGTTAATTTTGTGTTACTCAAATATGACAAAAAGTGTCCTGTAGATGTTTACAAAAATAATGGATAATAATATTGACTAGGATGTAAACAATGCCTACCTACGTTTGTACCATGTGCTGGGGAGCTTTCTACAGAGAAGACTCTGCTCCAAGGAGTTACTCAGTTCCAGGTACCATGCCTTAAAGATATCGACCCACTAGAACGGACTTAGTAGATATGATTAAAACATAAAGCACATGAGAACCATACCAGGTGAGGCGAGCTTGAAGGAATTCGGACCAGGACCTAGAAAGTAGAGGGCTAAGCAGAAGTGTGGCGGTTGTCCTTAGATACTTGAAGTCCTCTGCATTAAGAGAATCGCTTGTGCCACGGTCCAAATGACAGAATTAGGACCAAACAACACTCGGTGGTACCGCTTGCTAAGGTTGAGGGAATTCTAGGTCCCTAGTATGGCCCCACCGCATACTGTGTTTTAAGCTGAAGTGAGAGGCATAAAGAAAGAAAAGTGTCTGAGATCTTCTACCTCTTCATATGACAGGTGTCCTTCCAGACACACGGAGGAAAGGAAAGCTATCCACACAAGCCACACAGAATGGGAGCCAGCAGGCCTTGGTTAAGTTTTTCCCTGTTCTCACCACTAGCTCATGCTCCCTTTGTGTCTAATACATCTGCACCACCGTTCAATTCCCATCAAACCTATGCATGAACACAGAGCTCTCTTGAGGTCTTTAGGTACTCAGTTTTGAAGTCCCCTATGTCTTATAACACTGGTTAAGTGGAGGTAGGAGAGATGGCTCAGCAGTTAAGAGCACTGACTACTCTTCCAGAGGACCCGGGTTTGATTCTCAGCACGCACGTGTCAGCTCATGACCCTCTGTAACTCTAGTCCTAGGGGATCCTATGCCCTCTATCCTGTCTTCCACGGATACCAGACATACACATACTGCACAGACATACATGAAGGCAAAACACCCATACATATAAGTAAATAAACAAAAACGGATGCAAAAAATTTTTTTTCTGAGACAGGGTTTCTCTGTGTAGTTTTGGTGCCTGTCCTGGATCTCACTCTCTAGACCAGGCTGGCCTTGAACTCACAGAGATCTGCCTGCCTCTGCCTCCACCTCCGGAATGCTGGGATTAAAGGTGTGCGCCACCACTGATACCTTATGCTTTTCTCTTGTTAATATGTCTTTTGTTATGGGGCTGCCAGCCATGAATCTCATAAAGATGAGGAAAATGTTTTTTTTTCCTAAAAATTCTAAAAAAAATTTCCCCTAAAAATTCTAAAAAAAAAAACAAAAAACAAAAACCCAACCAACCAAACAAACAAACAAAAAACCAAAAAACCAAAACAAAAACACAACAACCTGCTACAGAGTGCTCGATAGACATTGGTGTCACTTCAGGCCACTAGGAAAGTGTAAGAAAGATAGCAGATTGAGTTTCATATTTTCTGTGGACTCTTCCAGCTCTAACCCTGTGTCCTTTATGTGGAAATCTGTTTCAGATCTCTCATTTCTGACTTAGGCATGAGCGGCGATGATGAACCATTCTCCTGGTATCTCACTTCAGTAAAGAACAGGAGGAGTTAATTTGCTAGTTCGTGGCAAGAGGCGTTTTCGCTTGACTGCAGTGAACCCAGGAGGGGCTGGAGTCCTTTCTGCTGCTTGAATTCCCATGGGCATGGAGGTCCCCACCACCCTCCCTGTCTGTGAGGCTCTGCTCACTTTGCTTTCCTGGCACCAGGAAAATTCTGCAAGAATAGTGAATTTGTTGTTAAATCCGCTCTTCCAGCAAAAGCTGCCATTGCTGCCCGGGGAACATCTTTACATCACAAAAGCATCAGTCTCCTTTTGAAATGAATGAATGAAGGAACCAAAATGCCAATGCTTTCATTTCCTGGACTCTTAAAAGCCATGCTTACAGTAATAAAAGACAAACCAGTGTAACTAAGTATAGCTGACCGAGGGCGGAGTTACCTAGAGAAGCTCACATGTAAAAGCACCCTTGGCTGAAAGACAGGCCTGTCCGGATACGAAATGGGCATTTCAGAGCCATGTAATTTATGTAAACCATACTCTGTAAGGTATTTTATCTTGGTCATGTGCATAATCTGAAAAGAAAAGACGAAAACCGTCAAGATTCTCCCTGAAGATCTTCACTTCCTGCTGTAGCTTTCTGGGTGATTTATCAAGATATTGGACACGAGGCCACTCCTTTAAGTAGTGGAGATTTGAAACTCTGTAATTCTGACCACTAGCTGAGCACCGAGTCTGGGCCGGGATCGATTTCTAAGCCCTGGGCCCCTGCTTGCAGGAGCAGTGGACCCACGGCTGCCCCTGCGCAGCCGCAGTGGGCTGCAGCCAGCCTGACTGGGAATGATTAGCCTTCTCCGGGCAGCTCTTCCCCCACCGAGTCGCTGGCAAGGCTCCGCTTTGGAGACAGCTCGTGTGTGCTCCTGGCGCGGCGTCTGCTGTTGTCATAGATGTCTGGGGAGCCTGGCGGGCCCCTTCCAGCGGAGCTTCAGGACGATCGGGTGGTTTGGTAGGGGTGGGAGTGGTAGGGTGGGGTGGAGGCGTCTGTCCTGAGTGTAATTCCATGCAGGGGTGAGCAAAGGAGGATGAAGTGAAGAACTCTGTTGGAGAAATAACCTAGAAAAAAGTCCCAGCCACACAAGAGCCCAGGGATGCCCGGGGTCGGGTTTCTTTGGCCTGGAAGTCATGAACCTCAATAGGCTACAGAGGACCCTAGGGCCGGCTTCATTGTAGTTGACCCGGGACCTCCTGGAGGACTAAAAGCCAGCTGTAAAGCAAACCTTACATCAAAGGACCTGTGTAGCTTGGGGGGACAAGTCACCCATAAAGTGCCGAATACCAGGGGGAGCTGCTTTCCTGGAGGTTAGATCCTCAGCACTCCAAAGGCACAGGTAGAGAGGAATGGGAGATGGGCAAAGCCCAGACGGCAGTCACGAAATAGTCACGAGTGGTTCCCCCTTTTCCTTTCCTTTTACTGAGGGGATGAACGCCCGGCTCCTGTTTGCTGAAATTGTGTTCTACCGCTGACATGTGATCCAACCGTGGGCATCTCTACACGGCAGACTAATGTTTGAAGTTTTAAGACTGTTCTTAACAAAACCTTATTTCTGGCTTCAGAGTTACTCCCAACCACTGGTCCACTTGAAGTCAAGAGTTTCTGTTTCCGGACTCTATTTCATTCTAACGACACTGTTCCACACTATGAGAGGGTGTTAGCATTGCAGATCACATCTAAAAGAAAAAAAAAAAAAAAAAAAACCTTACATAAATAAAACTGAAGAGAAGAAATAATTTGGGAGTAACCCGACCCACTCAAAACCTGATAAGATCTGAGAAACCTAGATCCCCAATGACACGGGGGACTTGCACACTGACCTATCCGTCCAAAATGGCCTCTGGCCTACTGAATAGAGGTTTGTCTTCTCCCCCCTTTAAACACAAAGCCCCTAACTGTTAGCAGCTCGTTTTTTAAGTGGCACTGCAGCTCTCTCTTTTAACTGGTACAAAACAATCTCTTGCATCATGAAGGATGACTCACCCCACGACCCAGACATCCCGTGGTATCTGATTTCTTCCCCAGACACTTAGATATGACCCTGGGTCAGAAGAGCCCTTTACCCTGGTCATATTTTTTTTCTTCCTTGTTTAATTCAACATTGTTTTGTACTTATAAGGAATTGTTACAGTAATCATCTTTTTTGCCAAATTGGCCATAATATAATCCACCTACTACTGAACAACTACAGGAGAAAAATTAAACAAACGTTTTGCTGTTGTCCCTTTTTCCCTGGGGGAGGAGCCAGAAGACCACTTGGATTATGTATACAACGTTAGTAATTTTGCATTACTTGATTCTACAGAATGCCATGGCACTCCCCAGAGTCCAAAATAGCTGTTGCAAACAATGACAATTACTGTCCAGACAGTTTCAAACACAGCAGGTTACTGGCTGAGGCTATGATGGAAACCCTAAAACAAAACAAAACAAAACAAAAAAAAAACCATATAAATATTTTGAAATGTTATGTAAATCAAATTGATGCCCCAGACATAGAGCGGCTTGTGTTGAAGCAGCTGAAGTCATTTGGAAGTTGAGAGGCTCTGTTGGGAGGGGGTTGGAGAAGTTTGGAGTTTACTAGTATATCAGGCCACAATTAAATGATTATTAAGTTTTTCTCTTCAGGAATACAGAATACAAATACCTTACTCTATATAAACATCATGTGGCCAGTCTTCAGTTCCTCTACTGTGTCCATCTGTTTGATTATATCAGCACTGGGTGAGTGCTATTGGGCGGTGGTGGCTATGGCCTCTGTTTATATTGAGAGATCTGAAGCCCTGCCTGCGGCCAGCCAAGAGACTTTGATGCTGGCCACTAAGAGTCAAAGAGCAAAAATGGACGCCAAAGGGGACACAGCCCCAAGAAATGGCAATGAAACCTTGAAAAAGTTTCTACTGTCCTGGGCCAGCCTGTAGTGCCTCGGTTTCAAGATTAAGGTGCTTGCTGCTTGAGGTTTGTGAGGGCTGATTTCACCATGTCTCACATCTGGGGGGGGGGGGGGGGGGGGCTCTGTATCCCTAAGAGTTCTACACTTGATACAGTACAACTGTAAGACCATCTGCCAGAGGGGTCTGTTCTGTCCTGGGCTTCAGAGAAACTTCTTAGACACTGTGTGGTCATGCTGCCCCCTGCCCTGAGGCAATAGTTAATTACAGTGAAACCAGCTTGTAGGGGATTCTCTGCTCACTGTCTTTTGTCTCACTGTGAACCTGCCTCATGATGAAGATGAATTGCTTGATGACGTTCTATCTCTTGCAGGTCCTAGGGAAGACTCTTTTCATTGTATGCAGCAGGAATCCAACATGGCGTCAACAAAAAAGGAAAATTCACAATTCCTATTAGGTTGAGCATCCTTAATCTGAAAATAGAAAAAAAAAATGCTCCAAAGATGATGGGTTGAAGATGTGGTTCAATTGGTAAAGTGCTGGCTCATCATACACGAAGTCCTGGATGTGATCCCCAGTACAGGAGATGTGCCCACTCCTGTAATCCCAGGAGTTCAAGATCATCCCCCACTACTTGGTGGTACTGGAGCCTATGTCTATAACAAACAAACAACCAACCTAACCAAACCAAATGCTCCCAAATCTGAAACATGATGACCCAACATTTAAAATGTTTTAGATTTTACATTTTAGATTTTACAGTCTCTACAAACATCTAAACTCTGAAAAATTCAATATCAGAAACCCACCGAGTCCAAAGCATTTTCGATGAGGGATAATGAAGCTGTACCAAAGAATAGGAAAGGCCAAAGCACATGTTCATGACAGAACATGGGTCCCTTGGGTTATAGGTCCATTGTGTGGCAGTTATTAGTAGGGACATATACCAAACAGAGTGAGTCATGCCGAAGCAAAAACCATAAGCTGGGTCATTTACACACAACAGAAAGTTCCTACTTACGGTTCTTGGCAACCCAAAGTCAAAACAATAACAACCAAGTCTGATGAGTGGCCAACGTATCCTAGATTGTAATCCCTTTCCTTTTCCATGTTTCCACACAGACCCTCCCCCCACGTCCTCTTTTATAGGGCACTAACACCGTTTACGAGGGCTCCACTCTCAAGACATAATCATTTCCCATAAAGCCCCATGTTTTCACACC
The DNA here is from genome assembly GCA_902168325.1 of Peromyscus nudipes. Classification (NCBI taxonomy): domain Eukaryota; kingdom Metazoa; phylum Chordata; class Mammalia; order Rodentia; family Cricetidae; genus Peromyscus; species Peromyscus nudipes. The sequence continues at coordinate 19,343 of CABHPH010153926.1, forward strand.
ATCACGTCAGGGACTGGGTGTCAACACAAATTTGGGGATGGGTCAGCCAATCATTCAGACTGTAGTAACATCACTGTGCCACTTATTTGTTGGGTCCAAGACCTCACTCTTCAATTATGTCTCCCTGCCACAGTGTTTTTATGTGCTAATTCTCTGTGTCCAATGCTCTCTTTTTAACAGTCTCCAAATACAAGATAATAAGGAAGAGTTGAGAAATGATATATTACTTGAAAGGAAATGTGTAGGCAACCACACCAGTCTTTTTTGTTGTGTGTTTGCATATTTATGTATTTGTCATTGAAGTACTTGGAAATGTATTATGTCTATTTGTAATGCTCATACATTACAAGGAGACATCTTATACCATTTAAACACTATTATATTATATATACACCAATTTTGAAAAACATACAATATAGATGAAAAATATACTGCATAATAGATCATTTGAATTTCAGACAGAATTGGGAGAGATATCAAGGGTTTCTTCCCGTGACTCTTAATTCTCTTATTAGGCAGCAGGGTGGTGTCCCACAGATGACTCAAGTCTGCAACTGACTTTTTAATTCAAGAGCCCCTTAGTAGAGAGTGGTGATAGCCATGCCTATAGTCTCAGCTACTTGAAAGGTTGAGGCAGGAAGATTTTAGGTCATGGGTAATGTAGACAACCTATCTGGATTCTCCACAGAAAACAAAACCAAAGCCCATCTGTTGAATTGTCCAAATGGCCATCAGACGGCAGATGTTCATTAGATTCATTTCACCAAGTTCTTTAAGGGAGTGTGAGGAGCTTCTGCTTTACTAGGTATGTTCTGTCTCCACTCCTTAGGGAATAGTGTCTAGGCTTTTTCAGTTGACCTAGAAGGTCCTTGATTAGTGAATGGAACTGGAATTTTATATTAGGATAAGCTCAGTGGAGATAAAAGTGTACCATCAAGGTCAGGAAGGTCTCACGGACCATCAGTGGAAGAGCCTTGTCTCACAAGGCTGGAACCAGATGCTCCACTGCTGTCTGGAACTAAGGCAGCTGCTTAGCCTGGTGGCCAGATGGGCCCTCTGGTCTGGCCACCTCTGCATGTCTGGGTTTTCTCTGTTAAGCCGGCATTCTCTGTACCTCCATGCATTGTAACAAAAGATGTCCACCTGCTGAGCCCTGTAGTAGTACTTTCTTGTCAAGACCACCAGCTCATAAATAACAGCATGGAGACTTTTATTATTAATTATAAAAGCTTGGCCTTTAGCTTGGGTTTGTTTCCAACTAGCTCTTATAACTTAATAAACCCATATTTTTTTAACCCATGTTCTGCCACGTGGCCCTTAACCTTTCCTCAGTATGGTGCATCCTACTTGCTCCAAGTCTGCTGGCCAAATCTACATGCCTAGATTATTCCTCCCAGTTCCTCTCTCTGCCCTGAAGTCCTATCTATCCTCTCCTGCCTACTTATTGGCTGTTCAGCTTTTTCTTAAACCAATCAGAAGACGCCTTAGGTAGAGACACATCTTTACAGTGTATAAAAAGATTATCTTACAATAGTGCCCAAATGTAGGTGTCCTATAAGGTCAGTGAGGGCCAAGACTGGCTGCATCATGAAGCCAGTTTTGTATCCCCAGGGAAGTGCCATGGATCATCTATACCATGGTTCTGCCTGCTTAGCTGTTGCCAAGTGTGCTGGCTAATTTTATATGAACTTGATGCAAGCTACAGTAATTTTGGAAGAGGAACCTCAATCAAGAAAATGACCCCACCGGACTGGTCTGGGGGCAAACCTGCAGGGCATTTTCTTGACTGATGATTGATGTGGAAAGGCCCCGCCTATTGTGGGCAGTGCCACCCTGGGCTGATGGTGGTCCTGGGTGCTATAACAAAGCAGATTAAACAAGCCCTGGGGAGCAAGCCAGTAAACAGCACTCCTTCATTGGCTCTGCATCAATTCCTGCCTTGGGTTCCTGCCCTGACTCCCTTCATGATGGACTGTTACTGGGAAGAGTAAGATGAAATAAGTCCTTTCCTCTTCAAGTTGCTTTTGTTCATTGTATTTTACCACAGCAACAGAAACCTAGTTAAGACAGGAAGGAAGCAAGGCTTCATGACACAAATTTTCTGCAAGGCTTTCACTCTAGAGGATAGAATGCCATTCTAGAGGAGGGGAGCCGGGCAGACACCCCAAGTGTAATATATTGACCTTTGCAATCTCTTGTCAACTCAGTGCTTCCGTTTGCCACCTTCACAGTCACTGTGGCCACCACATGCTTTCTGGCTTACCAGGCCCTGAATCTTAGCCTAGAATGTAAAATACCCTCCTTGAGCTTACATTCTTGAACACTTGGGCCCCAGCTTGAGCTGTCTAGAAGGGATGGGAGTTGAGGGTGGGGTGGTGGTGGAGACTTCTGAACATGGAGCCTACTTGGTAGACATAGTACCATAATTATGGGTCTTACATGATATAGCTTTGCCTCTGTTCCAGCCCGAGACCCTCTCTGCTCCTGTCCCACAGAGATACATGCAAGCGGCCTCATCTCATGCTCCCCCTGCCACAGCCTGGAAGCACCATGAGTTCTGCCATGGCTTTCCTGATGTGAAGGATGATATCTTTTCAATATAAATCTCTCTGTCCTTCTGCCAGGAATTTGCTCATGGAGACAAGAAAAGCAGCCAAGCCCAAGTTTTCAGTGCTGGTCTCCCGGCAATCGACTGTCTCCTGGGCAGTGAGGTTTCATATCTACTCTTCCGTGTTCTGTCTTCCATTTTATTCGTATTGGAGCTCTTCTTCACTGAGTGCTGCCTTTTTTAACCTCTCATATAAGAGCAAAGCATTCACAGCAAACTTTTTCTATGCATTTTATTTTCTCACTTATCCCTACCCCAACAGATTATTTTCCCCAAGCACCGGGAACTGGACCCAGGGCCTGGTACCTACTCAGCAGTCACTCTACCACTGAAGTACACCCCAAGTCTGGCCTTTTCCTATTATTTTTTTATGCTGTTATGCTATTTTTTTTATTCTGCTGCACCCAGTTCCCTTCTCCAGTTTGCACAATATCTACGCCATTCCTTTTATCTTGCTGGGTCTCAACCCTGGTGGCCCCACTGAACTTTTATTGCTGCTGTGTGCACTACAGGAGTGTACTACAGGATGCTCTGACGCATGTGAATTCCACTTGGTCTCATCCCACTGCACTGGGGACTTTCCCCTAAAATTACAGGTACATCAGGACCAAATGTATTCCGTTTGCTTTCCTAAGGTGGAGTTAAGTGTGGTGGGTAGGAAAATGTTGGGTGCAACCTTCAGTGAAGAATGTAGTCTGAGGTGTCCTTTGACAATGTAAAAACTACACATCTTAGGGGGGCTGATTCCACCTTTCTTGTAACAGACAGCCTCACTTGGCACTGTTGAGGTATTGCATCATGGACCCTGGAGCTTGTCAGCCTCTGCTAACAGTGACTTTTCTTACTCGGTTGCTTAAACCACTGTCTCCACTACCATGGAGACAATAGAGAGTTTCAGGATCCGGTGAACGATTTTCTGTAGAGCTGATGCTCTGGACATAGGTTGAGGCTATACTCAGAGCCTTACTGGAACATTCAGTACCTGTGCTTAGAGTAAAGCAAACATGAGATTCTAGAAAGCACATTCGAGGGCTGAGGGTACACGATGCAGTGTAAACGTGGCATTAAATGATGGTAATCCCAGAGAAGCAGCCAGCCACCCACAGGCATGTCCAAAACCGCAACACATTCAAACCATGTCACCAATGAAGGGCGGAGAAGCAGGGATGTGACTTAGTGGTTGAGCATTGCCCTGGTGTGTGAGTCAGGCCCTGGGTTCAATCCCCAGCAACACACGGGAAAGGGGATGAAAAGAAGGAAGGGATGGAGGGAGAAGAGATAGAAGGAGAGAGAAGAAATCTAAGGCTGTATTTGTGACCAAAATAGAGAATGGTAGAAGAGCCCTAGCACAGGGAAGCTTAGTATTCAATCACGGGATATCATTTAGGGATCATATCAACATGTGGGAAGGTACCTGTGCACATCACTGTATCCAAGAGAAACAGGTGGTAGGTGCTGGCACTGGATGCCTTCTCCAGACTCTTTTACACAGTGTCACAGTGTACCTTCTGATGACCGGTGCTAAGAGGATTCTTCTAAAAGCTGGGCTGTTTGTGTTTCTAAGGGGACCGGCTAGGTTTCTAGAGCACAAGGCTTGGAACATGGCACTGTTTTGGTACTCCAAAGGAACAGATGTAAACAACTGTGATCAGGCCATGGCAACACCATCCAAAGCCCAGCTCCCTGGAGGCCTGTGCCCATCAACAACAATCCAGTCATCCTGGACAGCTGGTCCAGCGTATCCACATGCCATGTCTCCAAGAATTGGCCACTTCTCCTGGCTCTGTGTTTCCCCTCTCCAGCGACTTCCAGTTGGGTTTACAAAACTTAGTATCTTACATTTATTGTTAAGCTGATTCTCTGCCTATCTTGGTATCTGTCTCCCCTCTCTGCCCCCTTCTGTTGTTTCTGGTTGCTCTTTTGTTTCGTTGTTGTGTGTCTCAGGCTTGGAGTACTCCTTTCTCTTTTGCCGATAAGCTCCCTGGCAGCCATGCCTGTAGGGAGGTAGTTAGTTTTCTGGCTGCTTTTTAAGTGGGCCTAAGCATTTCTCACTGTCCCAGACTTGCTGAAAGGAGACATCAGGTCATGGGGTCCTCACAGGACTCGGGCCATGCCATCATTTCCACCACCAGTCTGAACTGAGCAGATGTGATGTCTGTTGCTTGCCACCCTCGTCAGCCAGTGTCTAGATGGTAGAGCCCCAGGGGTGAGTCTCCTCTAGCACATGTCAGGGGTGTCTGGTGTCTGCTTCCCTCCAGCAGAGGACGCTGACAGGGGAAGCCATATGTGTCCCTCTTGGCTGCCGTCCTACCCCATCTTGGGAAGGTCTCCATTTCACGTCACCAATTGTCTGCCAGCTTGAATTGAAAGCCAGAGCCGTGCTGGGCCCTAGAATTTTTCGGATGTTTGGTGGGTGACACTTGTATCAGAAGAGTGCTGGGAAAGAAGCGAGAGGGTTGAAAAATGCCTCCCTTGGCTAGGAGGCAGGAAACCTAACTCTTGGGCTATTTGTGCCATACGGCTGTGGAAAAGTTGACACATTGCTCCATAATGCAACTTCTCCGCACAAAATGGGGATGGCTCTGTCAAGCAAAGCTTCTGAGGCCAGTGGGCAGGTTTAGGAAGTGTGTTCCACAGTACCTGGGCCCACAGTCTACCATCTTCCCGTTCATAATCCAGCAGGATTTATTGATGGTGGCATTGTATCCCCACCAGGCTAGAGGCTGGGTGCTGGCTGAAGCCCATTTCTCTTCTCTTGCCCAAGCTCTCAAGCTCCTCAGAGAGCCAGTGTGTCCTTTCCTCCCAACAGCTTGCCAGGCGAGCAAATGGCAGGTCCTGAGTCCACAGGTGCACGGGGTGGAGCCCTGTCTGCTTAGAGAGCAACATCCCTGGGCACGAGCTGTTTCCAGCTCTGTACTCAGTACAGTGATTCACAACAAAGCAAACGAACCAAGCTTGTCATCAAGGGCTGTTTTCTGTCTGGCAAGTGTTATGTATCGAGGCCTGTGCCCAGGGCCCCTCAGAGAAACCTCTCTCTCCCTCAGTCTGCTCCACAGCCGGGGACAGCAGCCTAGATGTTGTCTGGCTCTGGCGGCAACAGCAGGTCTTATGACTGCACCTAATTTGGTCAGACACCGAGGAATGGGCTAGAAGTCCAAGGGATTGACACCCGGGAAGGAAGATTCTGCCCGGGTTCAGCAACACACGGCTCTCAAACAGGAAAGGACCATTTCTGAATATTGTATAGGACAAGAGCACAAGGCACAGGGCATTGACATGGACTGCTGGCAAAAACTTGGTGACAAGGCAGTGGTGAAGGGTGAAGTGGGCTCCCTCAATTCTGGGTGGGCACCCTTGTCTGCCTGAAGCAGTGGCTTTTCCTTCCACGCTCTGGCAGGAGTGCCAGGGGTTTCCAATAAGCTCCTGAGGAGGGTCTCTTCTTCTGTAGATAATTCTAGAAGATTTCCCCATAGAATCTCAGAATAGTCACCTTCAGCTAGGGCATGCTCACAAGATTGGGAAACCAGGTAGGTGCCAATAAAGCATTTTTTTTTCCTAGAGCAATATTTTCAGGAGACACTCTCCTGTTGGGGTAGTGGGGCTGGCTGTCAGCTTTATGTCAGGCAAAGAGGATTGCTAAGTGACTATGATTATTTAATATGTCACCGTTTGCTTTTGCTTTTTTTTAGTGTGGACGTTTCTTCTCATTCACTGAAATAAACATTTAAAATGCAAATCATAGGCCAAGGAGGTGGCTAGGCAGGTAAAGACAACTCGCCACCGAACGCGATGACCTGAGTTCAATCCCCAAAGCACACACGGTGAAAGGAAGAGAGAACCAGCTCATGTAAGCTGTTTTCTGACCACTACATGCAGGCCATGGCATATGTGCGCCCCCCCCCACCCGCCACACACACTCACTAAAATAAATGGAACAAAAAGCCAAAATACAAATCACCCAAACAGCACCCTTTTGGAACAAAGCCAACTTCAGGGCCAACGATGAAGAAGGAAGTGCTTACCCACCAACCTACAGCAGGTGGGGTCTAGCGCATTTCCTCACATCCCATTGGTTAAACTCTATGAACCATATGGCCGCACCCAAAGTCAACCGAGCAGAAACATGACTCTTGCGTGGCTGGTGCCACTTAACATGGCCACTAACAAAGCTGAAAGTGTGAGCCGCTGCAACAGTGTGTGAAGGGTGGTGGCAGATAGGCGATATTCCTCTTGGAACACACATTGTTCACACATTCCCTGCCTGTGGCTGGGGAGCTTTCCCAAAATCTGCAATCTGCATAGAGCTTTAGGAGATGGCAAGTCTTTCCTTCCTTTCTTCTTCTCTCCCTCTCTACCTCCCTCCCTTCTTTGCTCCCTTCCTCCCTCCTTCCCTTCCTTCCTTCTTTCCTGGTGGTATTTTATACACATAAAATTTTCCATGTCAATTTTTTAATAGTCCTGAGGATGAAACCTAGGACTCTGTGCTTTATCTCTGAGCTGCCTTCCCGGACCCATTTTTCTTTCTTGTAGGACAGGGTCTTGCTATGCCTGGCCTTGAATTTGTGATCCTGCTGCTTCAGCTTCCTGAATAGCTGAGATTAAAAACATTCTAATCTCCCCTCTCTTCCCACGCCCTTAGGCAGTCTCCTTATATAGTTCAGATTGTTCTCAAATGTGTGGTCCTCCTGCCTCAGCCTCCTAAGTGCCAGGATTAGAGGCATGTACCAACACATCTGGTCATCTAAATCCGATAGTTGAGCAGTTTCAGGTATTTAGGTATATAGTTGTATTCCTAGCTTCACCCTCTGTCTCTAGAACCATTCCATCTTCTCAGATGGAAACCCTGCATTTATTAAATACTCCTCATCCCCTTCTGCCCCTGGAAACCACCATTGCACTTTCTGTCTCTATTAATTTGAGCACTCCAGAGAGCTGGCACAAGTGCCATTGCACATACTGGCTCTGTGTCTGGCTTATTTCACTTAGCTCACTGTCTTAAAGATCCATTCATGTTACACAGTGTGTTGGAATTCCCTTCCTCTGGATGCAGGTCTGAACGCACTTACCAGTTGTGTTTATTCACTTGTCTGGTGCTAGACTCTTGGGTTGCTTTTACCATTTAGTTCCTATGAGCAATGCAACAGCAACTGTAGAGCATACACATGTCTTCCAGTCTCTTCTCATGGGTGTATAGGCAGAGGCAGGGCCTCTCGAAGCCCATTAGTGCCATGTCTGGTGTTTTGAGAAGTTGAACGCTGTTTCTCACAGATTGGGGTCTTTCTTGCCTGTGCTATTGTGTGTTCTTGTTTGGTTTTGCTCTTTTGGGGGGCCCGCCACCCAGCTCCCAAATAAATCATACACAGAGGCTTATTCTTTTATTTATTTATTTATTTATTTATTTATTTATTTATTTATTTAAATTACACTCATGATATTCATTAATTACACTCATGATATTAATCACATTTGTGGTATTCATAGATTACATTCGCAGTATTCATTCAATTATATATATATATATTTAATTTTAAATGCTGAATGTCATTTATTGAAGGGGGGAGGAGGTCTTAAATACAGGCTTACAGCACAATGGGGGGACCCCAGAGGGCAGAAGTTTGCTACTGATGTTTTACAATCTTGCTTCTAATCTGTTAACGCCCATTATTTAGGTTACACAGACAAGGAACTTCTCTTAAGCATTCAGGAGGGTGGAACCTGGCAGGGAATTAGCATACGGAGGATATCAAGGTCAAGGTGTGCAAGCAAGGCAGCAGTTACCCAAAACGGGGGCCAGGGCCCTACAGGTCCCCCTTTTATTAAAAAATGAGCTTCTGACTTGGGTTGCGTGGGATGTCAGCAGGGCACCTTACCCATCATGGAGACGCCTGCCCAGGCCACACAGGTGCTCTGTCTTAGGTTGGTGAGTGCCCCCCAGGCATTACCTGTCTCTGAATACTCATTTTCATACAGGCTCAATTGTGTGTGAGCGGCAGAGTTAATTGCTGCCAAAGATCTCAAAGTGGCACTGGGCTTGCAATCTGTGTGTTCGATACAGAAAAGACCAACAGAGGTCCTATCTCACCCACAGCCAGTAGGCTAAAGGCAACTGAGCCATTCCACAGAGGCTTATTCTTAATTATAAGTGCCCGGCCTTAGCTTGGCTTGTTTCTTGCCAGCTTTCCTTAACTTAAATTAACCCATCTGTCTTTTGCTTCTGAACTTTTCCTGTTCTCTTACTTCTGTAAATCTTTCTCTTACTCCTACTCCGTGGCTGGTTGTGTAGCTGGGTGGCTGGCTCCTGGAGTCCTCCTCCTTCTCTTGCTCCTTGATCCATTCCTTTCAGATTTCTCCTTCTATATATTCTCTCTGCCTGCCAGCCCCACCTATCCTTTCTCCTGCCTTGCTATTGGCCATTCAGCTCTTTATTAGACCATCAGGTGTTTTAGACAGGCACAGTAACACAGCTTCACAGAGTTAAACAAATGTAACATAAACAAAAGAACACACCTTAAAATACACCCTCAACAGTGGTTGGCAGGGCTTCTGCTCCTGATAGTGGGTTTGTTCATCACCACCTACACAGTCTTTTTCTTCCCTTGGTTGGAAGAAGTATTACTGAGGCGTTTTTAGGTTTTCCAATCTATTTCTTTGGATTTTGCTTACCATTATAATTTATCTTTTATGTAAATTTCCATTCCAGTATATGTCACCAGAGGGTCACTGCCAGCTAACAAGCTGGTTTAGAGTCCTCTGTAGGTGGACCCAGTTCTTCAAGACAGTAAAAAGTTCATTTTAACAAACAATGCTCCATTGGAATCGCTAGAATTTCCTTTACTCAGCAAACACAGGTCAGCTCTGTGGTGTACCTCTGCTTCCATGTCTAATTCAAGAAGGCAGCTACTAACAACGAATAGAATAGTTGTTACTATGCGTCGGGGTGGAAGGGTGTGAGGACAGTCAACCAATACTATGCTTTGGCCAGGTTTCTTCAAGCTCCCTGGCAACCCAGGAAGACTTTGGTACTCAGTTACACAAGCCTTTTCTCTAGACGTGGCTGGAACTCCTCAGGCATAGGCTGTGAGGCAGACTTAGCAGCCTAGGGACCTCTAGCCAACAAGCTACTAAATACTGAGCTTCAGACTCAGTCCATGCTTCCTGACACCCTGTATGGCCTCTTCATCCCTACTGCCATTCCTGGCCCCTTGGAACAGGTAGGAATGGGTTGTCATGGCCTCCTCTGGGTTCAGCGTGGACATGTGGCTGCTGGATCTAGGAGTAACCTTTCTTCTCTCGCTGATGAATGGTGACACACCAGTGAGAACAGCTATTCCTCCTCTTCTGCACACATCACTAGTGCCACCGCCGAGCAGATAAAGGAAGCCATACACACGTACAGGACAGGTGGGGGACGATGGGAGAGGATCACCCGCGGCCTGGGGAATCAGATTGGGAATTGCCCTCCCTTAACATTCAGGTCAATTGCCTCAGAAAGCCTGTTTATCTGTAAAAAGGCATTCCTTGGGAAAACGAAGATGATCTCGCAGCTTCTAAAGCAAAATGTACTCACTTTGTGGTCTCAAGTGCACTTTCTTTTAGAACGGCAACTTCTGTGGGATGGTAAATGACAGACTGCAAACATGTCCTTCCTTGGCAGAGTCAAGTGAGATCAGCCCTCTCTATGTCTCCAAAGGGTCTCTGACATTTCAGTCCGTGAATTCTGCAAGTCATGGAACCACTGATTCAACTGGAGAAAAACTGACTCCTGGACCAGGGTTCAGGTCTGGTTTTCAGGCCACTCTCCGGTCTGCCCACCTTTTTCACGAAAGACTTGGGCCCTGACTCTTGTTATCATTCCATGTCTGCTTGGAAAGAAGAAAGAAAAAGAAGAGCCAGGTTCCCTAAGCCTTATCACTGTGTGTGCAAATGCGTGTGTGCATGCATACCTGGGTGCACATAGTTCAGCGAGCTTCATCATTATGTATGCAATGTGTGTGCAGGTGTGCATGTGTATACACCTGTGTGCACATAGTTCAGTGAGCTTTAGCATGTGTGCAATGTGTGTGCATGTGTGCATGTGTATATATCTGTGTGCACATAGTTCAGAGAGCCTTAAATTTTCCACAGAGGCTTTTGTGGGTGTCTCTCGCTTTCTCTCTCTGTACATTGACTTTCATTGGAATAACTCTTTCCTGCTTTTTTTTGAATTTATTTTATTTTATTTTACAATATAATTCAACTTTACATATCAGCCATAGATTCCCCCATTCTCCCTCCTGCCGCCCCCCTCCCCCCGACTCACCCCCCATTTCCATCTCCTCCAGGGCAAAGACTCCCCCAAGGATTGAGATCAACCTGGTGGACTCAGCCCAGGCAGGTCTAGTCCCCTCCTCCCAGGCTGAGCCAAGGGTCTCTACTAAGCCCCAGGCTTCAAACAGCCAATTCATGCACTGAGCACAGGACCCGGTCCAACTGCCTGGATGCCTCCTAAACAGATCAAGCCAATCAACTGTCTCACTTATCCAGAGGGCCTGATCCAGTTGGGGGCCCCTCAGCCATTGGTTCACAGTTCATGTGTTTCCATTTGTTTGGCCACTCGTCCCTGTATTCCATCCATCCCTGGTCCCAACAACTCTTGCTCACATAAACCCTCCTCCTTCTCGCCAATTGGACTCCCGGAGCTCCACCCAGGGCCTGACCGTGGATATCTGCATCTAGTTCCCTCAGTCACTGGATGGGGTTTCTAGCACGACAATTAGGGCGTTTGGTCATCCTATCACCAGGGTAGGTCAGATCGGGCTATTTCTCGATTTCCTGCTTTTTACTCACCAATATGCCTTGTTTGTTTTATTGGTCTCTTGATCTCTACTTGCCTCACAACAACAACAACAACAACAAAACCTCAACTATTTGAACGTTGCTTGCAGATAATGATGCCGCTGCCCTGGAGGGGCAACCTTTAATTATACATTTTCTTCCACAGCGAATTCTTCTTTTTTAACAACTACAGCTGGAAATTGTGGGGCGGGGGCTGGGGGTTGAGGATGTATAACCAGGGCAGCTCTCCACGCTGATTTCAAAGCCAAATATGTCTGAAATCATCGGTGTAAAGAAGGTGGCCACACCAAGGACTTGTGCTCACCGGGCTGAAAGTCAACAGAGCCATGTTTCCCGGTGACTTGTTTTGACAGCATTCCTCTGCGCCCAGCCAGAAGAGGGGATGCTCAGTGTTCAGCTTCCTAGGTGTGACTCTCAGCAGAGAGATGGTCAGGAAATGGTGGGTGCCAGCTGTTTTCTCATCTGCTTGATGGGCTCAGACTTGCCGGTAAGCGGATAAATCTCTAAGTAGTTCCAGGCTGGCCTGGAACTCAAAACTCTCCCAGCTCTGTCTCCTCCAAAGAGGGATTGGCAAGTGTTTCTCATTTGTTTATTTTTGGATTTTTTTGGTGCCATATTGAGACAAGAGGCGGTATGAGTGGGCCCGCATTGGATCATGAGCTACTCACATAGCACACGTGACCCCTCCCAACTGGAGGAAGGCCTCTCTGGTTGGGCCAAGGGGAAGAAGATACGGAGTATGTGAACCCTTTCCTGGCTTAACCCATGATGCACTAAACATTGAACCGTCTCAATGCAGATTACCTCAGTGTCCAGCTAATGCCCAGCTTCCGCCATGAGACCCCAAGTAGGCTACTGGGCAGGGTGACACTTTGGTGGTATTCGCTCCCACTTACAAGAGTTCTTTCTCACTTCTCATTACCACTGTGACTCCGTTCACTCCTTGTCCTCACTTCCTTGTTCTTCTGGAGTGTAAGACAACAGACTTGGAAGTCACTGGCTTGGGTGGGTGGCTTGGGTGACTGTTGATGGCCGGGCGCTGCAGCTCCCTGAGTTTAGGCTTGCCAAGAGCCAAGAACATCTCCCTTGTTCTCAAAAGCAAAACAAAAACCAAACAATAGCAACCAGTAGCAAAACTGCACAGCACTTCCTTTGTGTAGCATCTGTTTAAGTTATCCAGGGCAGAGAAATGTGGGTGGAAACAAGACCCATCATGTGCTGGGCATTGTGGGCACATAGGTTTGAAAATGTACAAATAACATGAAACAGACAAATGTTGATAATTGTCTAAAATAAGATACTCTGATTAAATATTTCCTAGCTGTACAGCGGACACTTTATTCTTTCTTTAAGCATGCTGGGTGCTTGGGAAGACAATATTTTAACTAAATACATAATGACTCACTTTTCCTTAGAACTCCCTAAATAGATACCATCTCTCTGGTTTTTAGACCCTTTCTCTTAACTAACAGCAACTGAATTCTGAAGTCGATGGGAAAGATCAGTCTAGTTAGAATATGGTAGGGAGGTGGCTAATGTTCCCCCTTTAGTTTTTGGAAACGGTCTCTCTATGTAACTCACGCTAGCCTAGACGTGGTTGGCCTTGAACTGGCAGTCCTTCTGCCTTGGCCTTCTAGGATGACGGGAGTAGGCCACCACACCCTACCAACATAGTTCTAAAATGAAGTTCTCGTCTAGATCCAGACGGTGGCTCCAGAAGTACCTTCGCTGACATTGTTAATTATGAAAAAGGAATTCCCGGCTGCCCAGGGAGCTTTTAAAAGGGCTGCTTAAAGAGAGGAAGAAAATTTTAAATGATCTGGTTATTTGGCAAAGGGGGGGATAAACACTGTGAAAAAAGTACATCGTGAATTCTCAGACAATCTTCAGAAAAAAAATACTGGGAGAGGGTGTTTAGCTGCTATCTTAATGTGTATTTATACATGTTTTACCGAAAACCTGAGCTGAAAATTCGGAGTTGAAGGTGGATAAAGGAGTCCTTATCCTCTTTAAAAACCTCGCTGCCAACCCTCAAGAATGGCAGCCTCCCCCATGGAGGGCCAGGCATTTGTTTATTCGCGGTTAAAGGAGGCCAAGAGAGGAGTCCTCACTGCTAGAGGTCGCTGCTGCTAGTCAAGGCTCATTTGGGACTTTTCACAAGGGAAGGGGATGGTGTTGAAGCTACTGAACAGGATGCTCGCACCCCTGTGCGCTGGGGCACACCCCCTCACGTGTGGGGCCATCACCCCCACAGAGCTCTCACAGCGCTGCTGACAGACCTCTCTTAATTGGCTCCTCTCGGAGAAGAGTGTCTCCTTGAAGGTGGAAGGAGCTGTCTGCTCATTTCCAGGGTTTGGGGAGAAGGCTCTTGGTTCCTGGGCTTGAGGGTTACTCAGTCGTCAGCCCAGCCCCAGATCTTTCTTCACCCTGATGGATAACACAGTTTCGGTGTTTCAGGGTCCCACTTGTTTTAGAATTGGAAGGAGCAAGACATTTACACGCTGCCGTAGCATCTAAATTTTATACTGAAATGAGAAGCAATGTCAGTCATTTGTAGACAAAAAAAAAAAAACCGCTTTTTTTTTTTTTTTTGAAATGGGGGAAAACCCTTAAACTTTTCCCCTAGTCAGAGCGCAGTTGACAAGTTCCCCTTGGAGTATTAATTTGTACAGCATGTAAGCTATTTTTGGTCAAAATTATTATATGCAGATTACTCACTAGATTTGGGATTGATTGAGTTTGGATTTTTTTCAAAAAGCTAATCCACCCTACTTTGGGAGATAGTCTAAAGAAGCAAATTTAAAACAGATCTGAATTTTTGTTTTACTGTTAAAATGAACACAGAGTGATCTCTAGGATGATGTGGGAGAGAACAAGAGTCATTTGGGAAGTTGAGTTCTGACATGGTGATTTTAAAAGCCAGAGATGGGGGTTGTTTGTACAAATAATTTCTGAAATTGAGATTTGTGGTGATATATTGTGTCCCCCAATATATTGTGTACCCTAATAAACTTATCTGGGGATCAGAGAACAGAACAGCCACTAGATTAGCCATAGAGGCTAGTCAGTGGTGGCACACACACCTTTAATCCTATCACTTGGGAGGCAGAGATCTGTCTGGATCTCTGTGAATTCAAGGCCACACTGGAAACAGAGCCAGGCAGTGGTGGCACACACCTTTAATCCCAGCACTTGAGATCTCATGTTTTTGCTTGTGAAAGACACACGCCTTTAATCCCAGGAAGTGATGGCAGGAAGCAGAAAGATATATAAGGCGTGAGGACCAGGAACTAGAGGCTTTTAAGCTTTGAGGCTTTTAGCAGCAGTTCAGCTGAGATCCATTCGGGTGAGGACTCAGAAGCTTTCAGTCTGAGGATTCGTGGAAACAGGATTGGATGAGGAGTTGTCGAGGTGAGGTTGACTGTGGCTTGTTCTACTTCTCTGATCTTTCAGAATTTACCCTAGTACCTGGATCCAGGGTTTTTTTTATTAATAAGACCATTCAGCAATTGTCTTACAGAGATTAAATGTGGGATTAAAATCATGGTTTTACCACTTCCCTTCAGTGGGACCATCCCATATTGATGGAGATGTAGGCTTTAAGCACGTCAGGTAATTGCATCTTCTTGTATCCAGCAACATTCTATGTGTTGCCCAGTTATCATTCTCTGTTACCTTTCAATGCATGGACTCTATATAAATGGAATTTTCTTCCATGACATTTCACTCCCTCAAAATTAGTTCTTATTTTAATCTCAAAATAAAATGCTTACTTTTGTTATTTTGTGTTCAAAAGGTTTTAAAAGACTTTTGTGTTTACTTAACGTGTGTGTATGTGTGTGTGTGTGTGTGTGTGTGTGTGTGTGTGTGTGTGTGTGTGACAGCACACATGTGGGGGCAAAGTATAACTTACAGGGATCAGTTCTCTCCTTCCATCATGTCGGTCTTAGGGATCAAACTCGGGTAGCCAGGCTTGACTGAAAATGTCTTTCCCTGCTGGTTTCTTATTTGTAAAGTTTAAAACTATGAGCCAGATTATTTCTTAGTCTCATAGTTTTTCTGTGATTACATTTCTGCCCATCCTCATTGTCTTACAGCACATGGTTTAATCACTTTTGTGGGTGATGTCTGTCCAATATGCTCTAGTATGCCATTATCATCTAAGTCCTTAGGATGGTCTCTCCGACACCAGTTTTTGAAGTTGGGGATGTCATTGTCCTTTATCTTCCTATCAACCATGGATAGCACCAGGAAATGTTTTTTTTTGTTCTATCAATAATATGCACAACAAACAGGAATTGAAGTTCTATTCACTCATATCAGATTAATTTGATTTTTGAAACATACCAGTCTTGACGATATTCAAAGAAGGGGAAGAGCATACTATGCAGTCTGATTGTCTTTGAGCCACAGATTGGCTTGTGAGTGCATTTGATGAAGCACTGGCTTGCTTCCTCGCTCATCCCCTGAGTAACCTGGCTTAGGGAGAAGCTGGGGCAGAGGGGCAGAGCCACATATCTTGCCAGGTTGAGTCAGGCCAGTGCAGCTGCTGGCTGGGCATGAACGTGGGCGGCCACCTGTGGCTCTCAGAACAGCTGTTTGGTAGAGGGCCAGACAAAGCCCATCATGGGCTGGAGGCAGGAGGCCAGTTGGGTGGCCAGTACATTCTGGCATAGGCTGAAAGAACACCTGGTTCCACTCTGTGGACCCACCACAGAAGGTCAAAGAGTGTTCTCACTGGCGGCAACCTAATGGCCTAAGTTTTCTAGTCCTAGTGGTCCTGCTCTGACTGAAATAGAGAAAAACTCACCTTTCTTCCTTAAAACGTATACTGAAGCCAGCCTGGGAATCGGTGTTCTAACTACGCTGAACTAGGTCAGCTAGGTCACTTGGGATGTTTGGAAAAGATGTGGGAGCTGTCAGGCAAGAGCGGGCTCCATGACTTACAGCAAGGCTTTCCAGGAAGGTGAATGTGCCCTGCAGACAGCTGTGGCAGACATCTTCTGTCCTAGACTGGCTCTGATCTCCTTTCCCACAAAGGCTAACTACACACTTACAAACCACTTTGGTCCCCAATAGACACTTTGTCATCAGACATTGCATTTCCATCTTGAACATGAGCACCCACCACACCAGAGCTCATCCTTCTTGGACCCTGAGATCCTTCCTACTGTTTTCTAGGAATGAGGATCCCACTTCTTCTGGTCTAGTGCATCAGTTTCTCGCTGACCTATGGGCATCCTCCCCTATGGGCATCCTCCCCAACTTCCCATCCTGTCCCTGCCTTCCCCCCTCCCCCCCATGCCAAGGAAGCAGCAATCCTCTCATTGGCTCTGTGACTCCTAGCAACTAACTCAGTTGATGGTGATTGGCTGGTTGACAGTGTTGCCCTCTGGGTTCTGGTCTAACCCGTCCAATGAGAGAGCATATGCTAAGACCTAGCACAGGACATGAGTGGTACAGTTGCTAAGTCACTCTGAATCAGATGAAGGGGTGACTGATTGCTCTCACTCCTGGGGTGACTCTAGGCTGGCATTTCCTATTGCTGTCTTTGCTTGGGGTTTCAGTGGCCCCCAACAGCAATTTACTGTGTGCACAGTAGTGTGAACTCATAGGGTTGCCTGCACCCACAACCACACTTGCTGGGGCACAGGCTGGGTCTGTCCCTCCGTCTGCCCACTGGCTGCCTGGAGTGAGCAGCTCTTTCCTCTACCAGGCCTTCCCAGCTTGTTGCTTTCCCCGGACACAGGCCTGAAACCAGTGGGGTCAGTCAGTCATGGACTGAGACCAGGAGCCAAGACAAGTCCTTCTTTCTTTTAAGTTGTTTCTTTTAGGTACTTTTACAGCTAACTAGCACCAGAGAGATCCAATTCAAGATCCAAGAGGATTAGTTTTCACAAGTAATAAGGACCAGACATGAGATCTATCTGGTCAGACATGATTCTCTGTACCCTTGAGGTGAAAAACAATATTCAGGTTCCTCAGTGTTCAGAACCAACGACATCAGGTAGTGTAGGGCCTTACGTCATTTTGATGAAAACAGGACACTGTGGTGAAAACCAGCCCCCTTACTTAGGTAGGTCAAGGCTCTCAACAGGCAAAGGGAAGGTGTGAACCAAGAGTCAACACAGGTATAGTATTGGCTTCCCTCACTTGTCAAGCCACAGCTCCCTTTCCAGCCTCAGACACTGTCTACAGGAGAAATGAAGGACATAGTTGTGTAAAGTAACCCTTTGAGAAAGAGAAGAGACAAGACCACTTTGCTTTTGAGCTTGAGTCTTGACATCTGAAGCACAAAACTCCTTTGAGCAACTGTTCTTTTGAAGCCCTGTGCTGGGTTATTCTAATGATTACATGAGTTCTCATGACACAAATTAAAATTCCAAGTGCAGATTATCTGCTCCTCTTTATCCAGGACTGATTCTGTGTCTGGACTGTGACCACTTATTGAGAATTGGAAATTCTCCTGGGCTAAGGCTTTTTTTTTCCCTCTCTCTGAATTACATTTCTTTTTCCTTCTTTTAAAAGAATTAATTGTATGTCAGCCATTCAAATTCACATTTTTGTTACTCAGGTCAGTATGTAACTTTGTTCTTCATTTACATGGGCAAATACCCTGCCTTTTGGCCTATAATGGCTTAGGGGTTGGACCAGTGCTCCCTAGGGAGTAGGAGGAGCTGCTGAGAGTCAGGGTAGCATCTTACAGAGGCATCAGTAGGAAAGCAAGCATCTCACTGGATGCTTGAAAGCAAAGCACAAAAATAGATCTGTTATAGTCCCAGGAGTTTAAGTTAATTAATGCAAATTTCCTTCTTTGGTGTCTCTTCTCCCAACCCTAGCAGACTCGGGCTTTACAAATGCAGTGTGTGGTGAAGTGGCTGGTTCCCATAAACTCTCCATTAACTGAATGATTATAGTGTTATCACATTTGGGGCCTAGGAGAGCCTAGGGGAAACACTCTCTCAAGACTGTATAATCAGTTCATTTGGCTCAGTCTTACCCATTGATTGATGACTGATTGATTGACTGGTTATTTTGAGACAGGGTCTTGATACATAGAAAAGGCTAGCTTCATGCCTCAACCTAAGTGCTGTGATAACAGCTATATACTAGCATGCCTGGCCCAATTAAATTTTAATGTGCAATATTGCATGTGTATGTATGGGACATGGGATGGTAGAGTAAAAACACCATCATGTTAAAAAATTCACATATTCTTAGTTAACAGATGAGGTTATTATTATGAAAACATTACACATGTTTCTGTATTATCGTCAGCCTAAGAAAATGTCTGAAGATGAAAAGGTGTGTCCACCATGTTTCTCTGCACCCGATGGCCTCATCATAGAAAACTCCTTCAAAGTATGAGTTTGCTGCTTAGTACTCTTTCCACAGTGAAGCATCTTGTATTTTAATAACACAAATAATTTTATTTTATTTTATTTTATTTTGATTTCTTGATTGATATTTTTGGGGTTTTTCGAGACAGGGTTTCTCTGTCCTTAGCTTTGGAGCCTGTCCTGGACTAGCTCTGTAGACCAGGCTG
The DNA here is from genome assembly GCA_902168325.1 of Peromyscus nudipes. Lineage (NCBI taxonomy): Eukaryota > Metazoa > Chordata > Mammalia > Rodentia > Cricetidae > Peromyscus > Peromyscus nudipes. The sequence goes on from CABHPH010153926.1 coordinate 38,332, forward strand.
GCCTCGAACTCACAGAGATCCACCTGCCTCTGTCTCCCGAGTGCTGGGATTACTGACGTGCGCCACCACCGCCCGGCTTTTCACAAATAATTTATAGGGGAGGAAAGAAAGGAGGAAAAATGAGCACTGGATGAATGAAGGTGTGTGGCAGTGGCCATGGATTCCTATCTAGCTTTAGAAGAATGGGCTGCTGGGTGGCCCACTGGAAATCCTGCAGCCCTAGCGTTAACACACTCGACAGATGCGATGATGTGACACCTGAGGATGTGATAAGATTACCGGAAACACCTCCATCTTAGCACTGCCTGGACAAACTTACACTAGGGATGGTACCCGAAGGGACGGGCACTTTCTGCTTCAAGTTTAACACAAGCTTTCCAGGAAATAGACAATTTCATCTGCGTCATTTTTACAAGCTGAAATTTTATTATTTACTGAATTATCTATGTTAAAAAAAATCTGTGCCTGGTATGAAATTTCACTCCATCAAGTGTTAAATGACTTTCATTTTCATTACAAGCAGGGAATGAATAAAGGACAGGTGTTAGGAAACATGGCAATAAATTAGAATATAATTTACAAAAGCAAAAAAGTAACAGTGTACCACATTAATACTGAGTATAAAATAATAAGCAACAACTAATCACAATAATACAAAGGTAATTTTGTTCTGTATTATTAAGGATACCTATGAGACATTCACTCAAATACATAAATGCCTAATGAAATGGACTATTGGGAAACCATACCTGTCTTTAGGGGTTTAATCACCTGGGTACATTTTACGTTCTTTTTTGGGTAGGGCCTTTATACCAGTGGCGGACACTGCTCCCAGCCATGGGTACTCTTGTACCCTAAGTAGTCAATATAGCTCACAACTTTTGGAGTGCCTGCCAGAGCAGGCCAGCCTCCACTGAGATCCTTCTGTTACCATGTAGAACAGAGATTCGTGCAGCCACAGGTGGCGGCAGCAGCATCATCGGTGTCGGAATGCGTCATGGAAGACGCTTTTTGTTTTGTTTAACCTGCTCATATTTAAATTCAGGGTCTCACGGAAAACACTGAATCCTGATACATCCACGCTTTGCTCCCCTGTGGAAGGCTGCGCTGCCCCCGGCAGGAGCCCGCCCTCAGTGCTGGCGGGTGGCAAACGTCCTGGAGGGAACACGGACTGATCTCTCTCCTCAGCGGCAGCTGAGGCAGGCCCTGCACAGTACCTGGGAGACAGCCCTTGTGATGTTAGCTTCCCAGTGAGGTAAATACAGCTTCTTACAGGTACTGTAAGAAGTCTTCTTGAAATAAAAGCATGAGCGAATATTTATGTTGGTAACAATCAGATCTGGTCAGCAAGCCTATGTCTAAACTGCCCCAGGAATCACCGAGTCTTCCTTATTTCACCAGGGCACATTAGCACCAAGTTAACTGTCCCTTGAAAGGACCAAGGGAATTCAAGTCTAGGCCAGGCTTTCATGGGCCTTCCTTTAATAGAATGGCTACATGATACTTGGGCTGGTCTTCTCGGGGCAGTTAGATGGAGGTCTTGGCAATAGTTTTTGTTTTATTAAAAGCCTCCTCTGGAAAACTTGGGGATGGTATTGAGAGAGAAGCAGGGAACAACGGTATGTGGCTGGTTACTCTGGAGTGTGGGGTAGCATCCCGGGCAGCTGCACACAGCAAGCCAGAAGCTGAGGAGGCTTTCGGTGACAGCGTGTTTCTTCTAAGGTCACCACATATGGGACCCACTGAAGTGTAATTTCAGAGCACAATGGTAGGTACAAGTGAGACATCCTCTTGAATGAAAAGATTCTCTTCGTTACAAAGTAGCCATTTAGTTTGTGTTTCAGATGATGGTGTATGCATGGGGCACATATGTGCACACACGTGCACATACGTGAAGGACTAAGGAGGTGTGCTAGACACAAAGCACAGTCACCAAAGACCTACTACAAGCTACAAGTGTTCAAGTACAAAGTATTAATATAAACAAGTACCCTTAAAAAAAAATCTAGCTGTAGAGTCTTTTGACGGCAAGTTGTGAAGCTTAAAGACGGGAAGACCTAAGCTAGTCTCAATTCAGTCAGAAGTGATCTTAGAACTTGACTTGCCCAGGAAACCAGGTTTCACATTTAATTGCCATTTAGAATATCCATAACCGTTACTTGGTTGGGTGACTATTAAACTTCTACTTTGTGATCTCCCTTCATGAGCTTTCCTTCTTTGGCTGTTATCCTTCCCTACTTTAAAACTCACAGAAATAGCACATTTATATGCAAGCACACTCATCTGTCCCCACATTCAGGAGCACCTGCGCGCACACACACACACACACACACACACACACACACACACACACACACACGCTTACACACTTGCTCTCATATAAATAAATGCCCTTCTACCATATCAAAGAAGGGACATCTGGAACCCATTGTATTGTCAGCAAATTGCAAAAGGGCCCGCTTGGCTTTCCTAAGCCAGCCTGTCTTTTGCATGGCATCATCTCCATAAGCTTAGCATGCATGCAACAGTCCAACCGGGCAGAGCTGATCTGTGGCTGGTGGGGATGTAAACACTAAGGAGTCAGGTGACTCAAACAAGAAGTAAGGCATCCTGTGGGATGGCTGCGACGGGCCTGGTACTTCAGTCTCTGCCATACCCTAGGTCTGGCTTCAGCATGGAATGGAAATGGTTTTCTCTTAAAGTTTTAATGGAAATCTCAGCATCACTCGCACAATGGCAAGTTGGCCACAGTCTCTTAGCACTGAATTTATAGACTCGCACAGCTGCAGCGGATGGCTGCACGGCTTCAACCCAAGTCCCTCGCTGTTCAGTTTAATAGAGCTGTATACATGGCTCACAGCAGTGTTCAGAACAGGGGGTTAGTCCTAAGGAAATCAAGTGTGATAAAGAAAACTAATACAAACTTTCATTACTTTTGATTTATAACTGTTTCTTAAATTACAGTTCCAAGCCCATTTTATAATTTAAATTGTGCTGCTACTGTGGTGAGATAAAGTATAGGAAATATTTTAAGCTATGACTTCAGAATTCTGAATCTCCTCTACTTCCATAGTTGACCAAGTCATAATAACTACATTTTAAACAATCTTAAATACAAATGGATTCAGTGTCATTGCTAAGGCCATAATAAAAATTATCTTAATGGTCCAAGGAGGTAAACAGGCTATTAGATTTACTTGAAAGAACACAAACGTTCCACAGTAAGCGAGTCTCCTGCGTTGTTTGGATCTCTCAAATCTGGCATTCCCTCCTAATACCGTGTCCAGCACTTTGGATCAATAAATCCCACTTCACAGAAGTTAAAATAATATTGAAATCCTGTCAGCTGGGGCTGACCAGTGGTTACATTTTCCACAGGGTAATGCTTTTGTAAGGACATCAATCCTCATCCTCTGGGTGGCTCTCTTTGATGGACGCATTTCCACGACGAAATGACAGGACTCGCTGGCTTTCCGTGGGTCAGTGTCCTTGGCAGGTCTTACAGCACATCTGTCTGAAGTATGCTCGACTGCAGAACTTGAACTTCAGCACCAGTGGGCAATAAGCCACTTTGTTCACATCTTTGCACTCTAACAAATAGAGGCAGAAATTGAAAACAATTAGAGTCACATAAACAAGCCGAGATGCCTGCCTGGTTAGCAAGGATCCCTCTGGCCAATCCACCTTCACTTGTATGTCCATGGGACTTTTTTATTTTGTTTCTGTTTTTAAGCACACTGTCTGGAACAGCCTACCAGAAACATTCTTTTGATATACTTTAACACAATTAAAAAATGCAAGGCTTTTCTTCCAGACTTTTATAAGTGTGGTACATGCCCACTGTGTCTTGATAGAATTACCATTTGTTGGGATGAGTGATCACTTTAGACATCTTAGAAACATGAGTCATTTTTCTTACAGTGCTTTTACTGCTTCTTTCTCAAGGGTTATTTTATTCAACACGTAGGGTCATCCAAAATCAAACATGAGTTGCATTGTTTGATACCAGAGTCCACATGTCTCACAGGACCTCTGTATGAAAAGGACTGTTAGCAGTGTGCTAGATTTAGCAACTCCACTGTACAGAGAGGAAAGCTGTGAGGGGCTGGCCTCAAAGAGCAGCAGTCTGTGGGCTACAGAAACATGGAGGAATGAATGTCTTTTCTTAATTTGGAAGTGAGACATGGCCTTCTTTGCTCCCGTGGGTGTTTTCTCCTCGGTTCTAGAACTGCCATAGTGGCAGTCTGCAGTTCCTGCAGCCAGAAGGTGAGTGAATGAGTCTTTCCCCATCCACCACTGGGGCTGGTAGCTGTGGAGGACTGACCACCGGGCCCTTTGATTAATAGGAGCCACACCTTCCTCTTCCATCAATCCAACCCACTGCGGCAAAAATTGACTCCTCTCTCGTATTATGGTCATTTTATTTGGGGATTTTAAAATACTTGTCAACATAGTAATTACATTTTCTCGTTTCTCCACCTGATTATACTGAAGCAACATGGGAAAACCATTTAAGGCAAGTCAGACTCATGTAGGCCTGGGTACAGTTCAATGTAACAATAACTTTTGTTGTTTGCTTGTTTAGTCCTGGCTTTGGAAATCTGCCCAAATTCCAAAGGTCCCCTGTATGTGATAAGCATGGGAAATTGAGCACAAAATAAGGGGAGCATTCCCAGCTCTTCTTAAAGAGTGAGGTCCAGTCTTAGGCTCTCACTTTAAAGGCTCTTCCAGAAGTCTTCAAATTTGAAACAGGAACCCTCAAATCTTCTAGAAATACAAACTCTGCCAACTGTTTTGTCCCACTACTTAAGAGTTAATACAAAAGAGAACAACATTTAGATATATGATCGAAAATTTTATACTAGGGATCTTAAGTTTGGGTTGAAACATAGTGAGGAGGGGCATTACAACGTCTTGAAACTTTACACTAAAGAAGGAAAGCAGATGATAAACCCTCCGGTACATCTGCTTCTGTGGAGTGGAGACAGTAAGTGTAGGAGATGGAGTTACTGCTACTGTCATTGGTAGGTTCTTACTAGTGGCCCTTCTTGCCTGATTTTGGAAAGGAAGCAAGAGGTTATATGGTAAACTCAATGAAGATACAGTATTTCAATTACTACTAAAAAAATAACGCCCCAAAGACACAAATCAGTTTGGAGACCTAACAGAGAGCAATATTCTCTGGGTCACAACTTTATTGGAAGAATCACTACTCCATTTTTGGAAGAGTCACTGGATTGGGCAATCTGTGAGTAAATTCACAGACACTTTACCCTTAGATTTAGAGTTTATGAACCAATTTAAAAAATGCATAATGAATAAAATGGGATATTTGTAAATTCTTCTCTCTTTACCCACCCAGATATAAACAATGGAGGATTTTTCCATAGGTGGATGATGGACTCTGGATCTTCTTGTGCAAGCCAAGGCCCTGCATTGTACCCCGTCAGCAGGGAGTGAGAGGGTGGGTGGGTACTAGTCCAGGGTGTCCCTTTGGGCTGCTTAATACACTTGCTAAGTTAGTTCTCAACTAACTTGCTTGGGAGCAGAAACTCATCAGTCCCTAGGAGCAGGATCAAGCTTAGCAAGGCAGGAGCTGATTATGAGTGAATAAACAGTGAATTGGGAGTGAACTCTGGTTCTGCCACTTCTAACATTCACTTGGCCTTTGTTAAACTACCTCAGCACTTTAGCTCAGAAATGAAATGCATGACAAACCCTGCTCAATTGGCAAGGTATGTGTAAGGTAATGCATACAGTGGAAAACACTGGCCAAGGCATCCAGCTCAGTAAGCACACAATTTGCTCCCTCTCATCAGCCTCTGACAGCAGCCATCATACATCATTTCTCAGAGATCAGTCAGATGAGCACCAGCTGCCAGAAAGGGCTACACGATTATGCAGAAAGCAAATTAACAGAGAGCTATTAAACAGAGCAGGCAGACCACGGTGGGGCCAGCAGCCAAGAGCTAGAAAAGACCTGGGCAAGTGATGAGGATGGCCAAGACTCAGGATGCAGACCATGTTGAGACACCTAGGCTACTCAGGACATCATCCTTGTATAAAGCTCCTAAGCAGGGCCAGGTGGAAGATCCAGTTCCTACTCTTCGGTTTTGCCTTCTAGGAACGGTCATGACTAGAAATATCAGTTCATTACACATTTGGATTGATGAAAGTATATTCACCAAAGCTCAGCTACAACTAGGCTTTGTATTTGCTCAGTCTTTTAACTCCACAAAAGCTTAATTTAGTAACAGCATTAAAAAGTGTAATTTATCAATCACTTCCTTTATGTCAGGCATAGCCTTAGGCAGTTTTATACCTTTATATTTAATCCTTTTAAGTATGTGAAATGTCAGCTTTACATAGACAGCTAAGCTTAAGCTCAAAAAGGTTTTGGAACCCATGCTGGGTTATAGAGCTAGTCGCTACAAAGACTGAGGTCAAACCTCAGGCTTGTCTAACTGCAAAGACACTCTTGTTTTGGCAGCATTGTGAAATTTAAATGGAAATGTGTCTGCCTATGTAGGTCGGTTTTCCAGCGGACAGTGGTAGATCTGCCTATGTAGGTCGGTTTTCCAGAGGACAGTGGTAGATCTGCCTACGTAGGTCGGTTTTCCAGCGGACAGTGGTAGACCAGCCTATAGGGTATCACAGTCAGGGCCTCTAACTTTTGAGAATTTGACCAAATTTCTTAGAGAAGGGGAGAAATGTTTAGGAGAAAAGGAGGCCGTTTCTAGGTCATGGGCACTCAAAGTAGACTGAATTATCCTTCTTAACTTTTTCTCATCATACTTACATGAGTAAACAATTGATGATAGATATAAAAAGTTTTAAAGTCCCATTATAATAGAAAGCTGAATAGACTCTCCAAACTATCTAAACCAGGACTAAAGGTACTAGTGATTCCCACCTCAGCACTGCCAATCTCATTTAGCAAGAGGAGGCGGTCTTGTCAAGATACACTGCTGATAAATTTGAGAGATCTTAATTATAAAACTTACCCCTTTCCTAGTCTGCCTCATTCTCAAAATGTGCTAAAATTATGAAACAGTTTCTTGTCATCTAATCTTGAGCTAATATATCATACAGCTAACTTATTGTAGTTTAAAACAATTTCCATCATGTATTCACTGTTTCAGGTATTGAGCTACACAAGAACATTGTCATACAAGTATATCACGTGCACTAAACACATATCCTCTCTATCTATATCACGTGCACTAAGCACATGTCCTCTCTATCTATCTCCCTCCATTTCACTACCCTTCCTTAGTTCCTTTGTTTTCCTAGAAAGTTTTGCTTCTGTTCTCATGTCACATAATATAAATGATTTTATGTATCTATTTGAAATTTGCAAAATACAAGTGAGAAAAAACATGACATTTGTCTTTCTGAGACTGGCTAAATTCACTTAATGTGATTATTTCTAGTTGCATCCATTTTCCTCCACACGACATAAACTTGTTTTTCATTATAGATTTTTTAAAAATCTCTTTTTTTCTTCACTCCTTTGCAGGTGAACACCTAGGTTGGTTCCATCACTTAGCTATTGTGAGTTGTTGTAACATGGATGTACATGTCTTGCTGTGCTGTTGACTCACAGTCCTTTGGTTAAACACCCAGGAGAGGCACAGCTGGGAATGTAAACTAATCCAGCTACTATGGAAATGAGTTTGGAGGTTCCTCTAAAAAAGAAAAAAAAGTTCTACCATATGGCCTGACTATATATACCTCAGTAAGACAGACTTTTGTGGAAAACAAACAAACAAAATCATTTTCCCACTGAAATAAAAAAAATCACAACAGAAATGTGTTCTAATTTCTGAACGATCTTCAGTTAGCACTTAAAAAGTTTCTCTGTATCATGCAAATAAATATTCCATGGAAAGTATTAAAATGGATTCTTCAGGTTTAGGGGAGGCTATAATGTCTCTTGGATTTGTCTGTTTAAAGATTGGTCTTAACTATCATATTTCTCCACCACAGGCAGATGCGCTAGCATGGGGCTGCTCTTCTGTTGCCTTGAAACAGTAGAACCTGAGGCAGAAGATCAGAGTTTAAGATGAGGGAGTCCGATTCTGTTTCCTATATCATCATGTACCAGCCAAGTATGCTCTTGGGAGGAAAACGTTCTTTCTATTGTTTTTCTGCTTGGGATACTGGAAGAGTGTGAGGTCCTCGCTGTGTGGATATGAGGAAATATTTTGTTTCTCTTCTTTTTATACCTTATCCCAGCCCTGAAGAAATACTGTCATGAAGTATTTACAGTAAGAATAACTCATTGAGTGCTCCCAAACTTTTTTTTTATATAAACTAGATCCACTATTAGAATTGTAAGTAACCCGCCACACATTCTGGAAATACAGATTTTTGTAGATTCGAAAAACAAAATTAGATAAGCAACTTCAAAGAAAATATATGAATGTACTTATTATTGGTGTGCCAATGAGTTTCTCCCAAGTGTTTTTCAAAACACTGACCTAGAAGATATGCTTTCAAGATTAAACAGAGACTATGGATTTAGGATCCCTTGGATTCAGATTCATTATGACTATAAAGCTGGATTTGGTTCAAATAATACAAGACCAGTTCCTCAAAGGATAATGCTCCTGCACTAAGTGCATCAAACATTGCAGACCTTGTCTACTTGTATCATGGGAATGAATTAGAATGCCCAATGAAAGAAAGTTCCATGAACAAGTTGGAGCAATCAGCATGTATACAGTACAGGCAGAGTGAATATAATTAGAGTACATATCCTCCATACCTGTAAGCTCTTTGGGGGATTCAGAAGAGCACAGTAAATGGAACTGTCAGTTGGAAATCTAAAGTTTATCTTTTGCATTGAACACTCTGGAAATGGAGAGCCCAGAAAGAAATGAGAGAGCAAAGGGGTGCATGGACATGTGGCATAGGTGCTGGTGTTAGGGCACTTTCCAGATAAAACTCTACTAGAGCTGTTGGCACTTGGTACATTTAGGCAGCAAGGGATGAACTAACAAGCTTCCAAAACAAAGTGCATCAGCCATCGCAGGTCACTCTGATTTCAAATGAACACAAACTATTGCTTTTTTGTGCTCCCCGTCCTCCTCAGTCTTATCTCTGGATGCCATCCACATTCAGCCTCAAGATGGTATAATCCCAACTTCAATCCAGGTTCCCTCTGAAGTCAACAGGCAGGAATATGAACTGAATGCTAAATGGATTAGGAGCTCCTTGAGGTGATGAAGGGAAAAAAATCCCAGCCTTCCCCATCTCCTTTAAATTGAAGTCTTCAAATGACCTTTCTTGCTCTTCTCAATGATTTTCTACATCAAATTCCATATTAAGGACTAAATTCTATAGCTATTTTTCATTGATTTTGCTATGAGATTTATGGAGCTGGCCAGACTGTCTCAGAGAAGTGTGTCTGAGGGAAACTGAGACCCAGTAAAGCCACCATATGACATCTCAAGCTGATAGACCAATGTTTACTACCCACAGCTTTCCTAGGTTAATTACTAGCCCATGGCATACCATGAATCATGATCTGTCAGCGACAAATACTAGATGACAGAGTGTCTTGCGCTATTGAGAAGCTGAAGAGATTCCCCATATAAACCATGAGGAAACTTGAAACTGCACGAACAATGAATAAAATGGCATTTGGAGATAGAATTTCAGGTGAGCTTGAATGGGCTAGACCCAGCTGCCATATGCACTTGAAAAACTTGGTATTCTAAATGCAGTGGTACCCAGTCTGTCTATAATTCACTCTTGGCAGCAATGTGGTGTTACCCTCACAGTGGCAGCCTGTCGAGCCTGTCAGGATCCTGCCTATGAAGTTTTAACCTTTCACTGGAGGCTTTCAGGAAGAAAAGAACGAAAGCAGATGTTGGACATAGTAACCTGCCCTGCCCCTTTCCTTCTCCTATTTCCTTTCACTATTTTAATTTCTTGATGCCCTCCTTCTAATGCTTCCTCTTGTTGTCTTTGACTGGCTTAAACGTCCCTCCATTTTCTCATCTCTGTGTGTTTATACTTTTTCTCTTACTCAAAGTCTGTCATGACTGCACATACTTGCCTCAGCCAGGGGCACCTCACATCCCGGCATCTCCTTGGTTAACCTGTTAGAGCCCCCGCTGCCCAGCTCCAGCCCACTATTCTCTGTGCACTTGAGAAGCATCTTTAGATTTCTGCTAAAATGCTGCTCACCATGTTAGTCTTCAGGTCAACATCCCTACTATGTTGTGCTCCCTTTGTGGACAGAACTTGCGGTACCCCTCCCATAAGTCTCAGGGTCTGGCAAGTAAATGGGTTAATGGCAGGATGGATAGAGTGTGTTCTTTAAAAAGCACTGTCTGTAGTTACGTACCATCTGCTGAGCTGACCAGGCTCCAGTGGACAGTTCCAAACCCATGGTCACACATATGGCCCTGATTAATCTCAGTGGGCCACAAAACAAAACAAATAGACATGAATGTGAGAGAGATTTGTCAGGGAGGAGAGTCAGCAGGGTTGGTAGGGAGGTGGGAGTGAGAGTAATCAGTATGCAGGTGTATATATGTAAAATTGTAAAAACAACAACAACAACAAGACCCCTATCACCTGGAAGAGTTGATTATATCTAAAATAAAGCAAGTGTACTAGAATGTTAATGTAATAGTTTACTCTAGATGGTGGGTGTTCACTGAATTCTTTTAACTTCATTGTGTACTTGAAACTTTATTATTTTCATAATAAAATATTGAGCAGGTGAGCAGCCATTACATGTCTTAAACATTACATGTTTTAACCACCATAAACCTTGATAGTTAAAACAATTCTCAAGGTTTTAACTACAGACCATTTTTTCCATGGCAACCCAAAGTAAGGGCTATGTTTTAGATCCCAAGAGATCTCCTCAAACTACTCTGGAGTGGCAGAGCTAAACTGCCTTCCAGTAGCTTCTCATTGGGAGTTAATGGAGCCTGACTCTCCTGATAAGCACAGTCCTTTCTACTCTCCATTATTAACTAGAAACTGGTCCTTCTGATTTCCCAAGGTGCACATCTTATCTCTCTGATCTAACCCCCAAACCTAGTCATTATGCTTGTGTAAAACCCTCTCTTGACATCCATGACACCTGCTCCTCCCTTCCCTGGGGGTGACTATGATGGTTGGAAAGAAAATGGCCCCCATAGGGAGTGGCACTACTAGGAGATGTGGCCTTGTTGGAGTAGGTGTGCTCTTGTTGGAGGAAGTGTGTCACCATGGGGGT
>CABHPH010153927.1:0-40636 GCA_902168325.1 Peromyscus nudipes
CCCTCTCTAAAGTGAACCGAGGGCTCGTGTTGGGGGCTCTGTTTTCCACCACTTCTAACTTTATTTTTTTGTTTATGTCCCATCCGCTTCTCCCTCTTTTTGACTTTTCTCTGCTTTACGCCCTCACCCTCATATCTCCTTCCTTGGTCCCCCTTGCTGGTCACCTGCAGACGCCGCACCAGGCTGCAGGCCAGCCCTTTAAGTTCACTATCCCGGAGTCCCTGGACCGGATTAAAGAGGAATTCCAGTTCCTGCAGGCGCAGTATCACAGGTGCGTGTCGACCTGCTGGGGGTGGTGGTCACCTGGGGAGGGGGGGGTCCTTTCTCACCCGGCCAGGCTGCTAGGGCTGTGTACTTAGTGCTTGTGTCCAGGCGGTGGCGTGTGGAGTCACAGTTAAGCCCTGTCATTCATGTTACCCCCCTTTCTTGGCTCTTCCTGGGCCGCCCCTTCTGTTGTCTCCTCCTCCTCCCATTGTTTCCCCTTTGCGCATTTGCGGCTGTTCCAGGGAGTCCCTTTTCGTGTATTTTGGAGTTGCATGAGAACCGTCAATATTTGCACTTCATTTATTTATTTTGCAACAGGCTGAACTAAAACATGGGTTCAATCAATGGCTCAGCCCTGGAGTGTGCGTTCAGGAAAGCAAAGCCATGTTGAAATCACTGTTTGCCATACTAGAAAATTGGGTTGTCTGAGACAAAGTCCATTAGGGAAGGCTAGATGCGTTTAGCTGTTCCCATCATGGGTGATTAGGCGGTAGAATGTAGATAATGTGGTGGCCCACACTGGGGTGTTTGGATAGGCCGAGGGAATAGAATCACATTCACATTGACCTCGGTTCTGGGTTCTTTATGTAATGATATCTTCTTCAACCGATTTGTTAGTGAAAATTCTTGCTAAAGCCCCCATCCATAGTGAATATTTCCAGAAAGGTTACTTACTTTGCTCCTGTTGGGTTTTGACTCATTGGAGCTAAGCCATAACTTCGAAGGAGATTTTGCTTTTGTCATGCTTGAGGAAAAGGACAAACCTAACTAAGGCTTGGTGGCTTGGGTGTGAATTTTCCTATTTTGTCAATGGCTTTTTGTTTTTTGACCTTTTATCTACTTTCAGATGAAATCTCTAGAACTTGAGGCATACTTGCACACACTGTTTACTGAACAGGGGCAGAACTTCAGCCCACTTCGTTGCTGTAGCTGCTTGTCATATTTTGGCAGGGATTCGAAAACCAAAAGATTTTGAAAGGCACTAGTCATTATAGGAGTAACTTTCCCAGTAAAGTTTTTCAAACCTGAAGACTGCCTGTGCTGGAGAGTGGAGGTTGTGCGAAGGACAGACTTAGGTGCAGTCAGGAGAAGTCGGATGGGGACAGCTGAGGAGTCTGTTTTGATAGCTTTTTCGTTCTTGCCCTCTCAACATGATCTATGCCCCAAGAACAAAAAGAACAGTAGTTGGTGGATATTCCCCTTGTTCACCTTTTTTTCCATCATTGAATACAAAGACAGCTTTTAGGATGTTTTCCTAGCTTACGACTTTTCCAAATTGTTTTTGCTTAAAGTGCAAATATGTGAGGCAGATGTTAAAACAAGTGACATAATGTTTACCTGAAGCTGCCTGTTTTGTTTTTGTAGTCTTAAATTGGAGTGTGAGAAATTGGCAAGTGAAAAGACAGAAATGCAGAGGCACTACGTGATGGTAGGTATCAAAGAGAGGACGGCTTTCTTTTTACATAGTAGTGTGTGTTCTTACTACAGAAATGTGAGCTAACGACATGCTTGGTTCTTCTCTTTACAGTATTATGAGATGTCATATGGATTAAACATTGAAATGCATAAACAGGTAAGTTTCATAAATGTTAAGCTGAGAAAGCAGTTGATAGGATTTTACCCTGCTGGTTTTGTCCTCAGTCACTGCATGTTAGGGGTGGGTGTTTGTGGGCTATTTTTCTGCCCTTCTTCAAGTTTGTGTCAACACTCTGCAGCAGGGATTGCTTCTTCATGGTTACAAGACTAGCTGAGGTGCTTTGGAGATGTTTACAGGCAGACAGGAACTGAGCTCAGTTTACTTTTCCACGTGGATAGACTTACCCTTTAAAGATCTCGGATCTATTGTGGTTACCGGAGTTTAGGATAGTTAGTATTTTTATATGTTTGAGTATAAAATGTGGAAAGAGAGGGGTACTTGGGAGTTTCTCTCATCAGATTTAATAAAGCATATGACTTTTGGAGTGCTCTTACGCTTTGGTGTTCCGTAAAGTGACACTCAGGATTAGTGGCTTATTAGCAAACATGTTTTTGAAAAATTTCTCAGTTGATGCAGATTTGGAGGTGAAAAAACTGTCCTTTTACGACCAACAAACGTGTTGGAAGGTGCTTCAGTTCTAGTGGTTTTAAAAGCATGGAAAGATTAGTGACTGGAAAGCTTTAGCAATGACTTGAGTTTGCAAGTTCCCATAAAATTCACACTTATGGCTACTATAATGGTGTATAAAAAGAGTATTGAGCTGGAACAAGACACTAAGGACCTCATAAGAGAAGAAAAGCTAAATGATTGCTCAGCCCAGAGGACCCTCAATTGAGTAGTCATTGTCTGCCAAAGAAAGCATTAATGGCAGGGTGCAAGTGTTCTGGAGATATGCTGACATTCACTTTATCAAAATGCTGGTACAATAAGTCTTTTAGAAATCGATTGCCTCTTAAAAAATTATCATCAGATGAAGTTGCACATTTGGACACGTTTCAAAGTGCAACAATACAATCTTACTTGATGTATATGTGCTATTTCATCTCAGACCCTTGTTTCATTAAATTAAAGAGCATGGCTGACCGGCTGGGACATGGTGGACAAATTGATTAGTTCAGCCTTCAGATCTTCCTTATATTCAAAGATTTTCATTAAGCAAATCCATTTCAGAGTTGAATTCTGCTTTTGTAACTCTGCATTCTTTGATTTTTAATTCATCATAGATTTCATAATTATGTACATTAGATCTGTTCTCAGATACATGTTTTCATAGCGCTAAGTCAGAGCCTTTCAGTAATGTAATGAGCCTTTCACAAAATGTTTGTTTTGCTGATTTGCAGAGTTCTTTATGTGGTGCTGTTTTTCTGTGTTTCTGCGGCTAGTGTGTTTTGTTGAGGTTTTTTAGTCAATGATAGTGAGCTGGAATATCTTTGGTCTATGGCCATTTAAATTAAGTATGTAAATAAACTTGGTGTAAGAATTCTAATTTGCATCTTTTAAGTTACTCTGTGGGGCACTTTTTTTCTTTTCTATTAAATATTCTGGGCACTGAGCTTTTTCTTAAACACATAAACTGGAGGGATTTAATGACCCACAGACTCTTGTACTAGGGAACACGTACCTCTAGGTCCTGTGATGTGCTGGTGTTAGTGGGGAAGCAGAAAGAGATGTGTTAGTTCTGAGTTCTGGTGACTTTTTGTTTACTATGTAGAGAGAAAGGAGTAAGGGGCCAGGAGGGTCAGACACCCCTGGTGTGAACCAAGTTTTCTCTTGGGTTCTGTACTGTTCTGTCTTGGATGTTTGTGGGTATATACTATCTCTTTGGATGACAGTCTGCATTAATAATACATTGTGTATAATTTGACTAGTAATTTGAAACAAGTGGGAAGCTAAGAGACACTGTGTTCTTCATAGTAGAGTATTAAGCCCCCTGAAATTTAGTTTATATTGTGAATGCTGACAGAGACCCTTCACTAGAGTGGTGTGCAAAGTCGTGCTGTAATTCAGTTTAAAGTGATCTTACATTTGAAAAACATCCTTCTGAGTGTCACACGTTAATAGTAAGTTTTGAGGAGTCATTTGGTGCTGTTGGTGATCATAATTCTTATTAAAACTAGTGACGTCTGGCCCCCAGGGTGTAGCCAGGCTCAAATTGATGCTTTTTGCCGCCTGATCACCAGCATGGCCTAAGTGCTCATTATATTGTAGAGAGGGCCTTTGGAGCTCTCATTAGATTTGACAGGAATTCTCTCTAGGGGAAACTGGGCATTAGCGAGACTCCTGACAGGCTGAAATTATTCCTGCTTTATGGCTTATAACCAAATGCTAGCAAGGCATCATCAGGGGACACAAAAAATTGTCATTTCTGACAACATCTTTGTTACTGAAAAGAGGGTAGCAATGAAAAACGGGTAGCAATGGGGGAATTTTGCATGGAGAGCACTTGAATGCCGTTAAGATTTGTCTCTAGTGTGGCTCCTGTTTTGCCTTCCTAGCTTTCAGCGGCTTTGTCAGGATCTCAGCACTGGCTTCTCTGTCTGGAAGTTTTAAAGTGGAAGTGCATCCAAATCAAGAGTGGTATAATTGTGGTTTCCTTCCTTGGTGTGCTGCCCACAGCCCATGTTTATGTTGTGTCAACACTTCCTGATAAAGTCTTCCATGACTTTCTCTCCTCCATTCTGTAGCTGGTTACAGAAAAAAAGCAGCTTACCGAGACAATTTTTTTTTCTTTAGTGCTTTTTAATAGGCTGCTGATGTCTATCTTGGTTCATGTAGGTGGTAAATTCTATTTCTGATGAGCGGAGAGGTGGGACCTATTTGTGAGAAAGCAAGGCAATTCTGAGAACACCAAAGTGTTGAAAATTACGTTGAAAATAACAAGCTGGTGTGAGTCTTCATTCAGGAGCTGATCCCCAGTGTATGAGCTATAATTTGTTGTTGTGTTCTGTGTCCCTTAATATTTTGGGAAACAAGATGTACCAGTAATTACCTTTTCTGCATGGTGATAGTGTGAAGGCCAAGAGCCTGGTGCTGTGACAAATACCTGTAATGTCAGCCTGGCAGTAAGATGGGGATTTTGAGTCTGAGGTCAACCTGGGTTGCATAATGAGAACACCTCTCAAAGAAACGGGGTGTGTGTGGCTATAAGTGGTGTTCCTCACATTTGATTGTACTGTTTTCAATGGCAGTCTGCCTCCTGTGCCCTATATGTTGAGAAGTAGCTGGGTAGGTGCCTTGCTGTACCTTGACACATGCTCAGCACCTGGAGATCAGGGCTCAGCATCATGGAAGCTTTAGCCGGGGTTGCTTGTTCCAGAGTTACCAGAGCTGCTTCTTGTGTCCTCCAGGTCGCTTTGGGAAACATGAAGTCAGTTGCAGAATCACTTTTGGACCTGTGTTCTGACGTACATCTCTTCTGCTGTGTGTCTTTCCAGTTCACTATTTCTGTGTGTGTTGATTAACGTTACAGCTTATAATTAAGAGCAGGTGGCTAGATGAATGTTCTACAAGTTAGGGAACTCAGCAGCACTGGTTTTCTGTGATTTGAGATCTGTGGGGATCTAGCCATGGGAAGTAAGTTGTATCCCATTGAGCAATACTGGTCTCATCCTAAATTGTGTTCAAGAACAAAAGAAACGTGGCAGGATTCTTGTTGGAGACTGGCAGCCAAGCAGTCACGGTCTGTAACTGCTTTCTGTTAGAGTGGGCAGGATGAGCTCTGGGACTTCAGTCTGACACTGGAAGGGAAGGCAACCATTTTTTTCAGGTCTGATTTTGGGTGAAGTCACGTGGTCTTTCAGCACAAGCACAGTGTCTCACATTGAATGAATTTTGGAGTGAAACTACCATTCACAATTCTGATGTGTGCTTTTAATTTTTCTTAGAAAACAGATTATTCTTCGTGTGCATGCCTGTGGATTATTTAGGTGGAACTGGTAGGGACTCATTCCTTAGGTGGGAGGCATTTCATATTTTCCTGTAAGATTTACCACTGTTTCTGCTTTCATTCTGTTGCAAAGGATGGCTTTGATTCTTGATCCTTCTGCTTCTGCTTCCCAAGTGCTAGGATTGCAGATGTATGCCACCAGGCTCTGTTTTTTTGTTTTTTTGTTTTAAAGCTGCATGTGTTGTTTGTCTGCAGTTTGCTGCTTTGAGAGTTTTTAAACATCACATTTATTTTGTGGGAGTGTGTGTAGGCACGTGTGTGTGTGTGTGTGTGTGTGTGTGTATGGGCATGTGTGGCAGGCACCTTTACCTGCTTAAACCCATTTATTTTGTGGGTGTGTGTGTAGGGGTGTGTGTGTGTGTAGGGGTGTGTGTGTGTGTGTGTGTGTGTGTGGGCATGTGCGGCAGGCACCTTTACCTGCTTAAACCATCTCACTGACCCCAAGATTCTTTTTAGGAGGGAACCCAAGACTCCATACATGTCAGACATCTGATCTACTGAGCTGCTCACACCCTAAAGCCTTGAGAGATCCCCTGCCCTCCCCCTCCCCCCAATCATAGACCCAGGAATGACTAGCCAGAGGGCAGCACTTAGATTTAAGCTCTACCAGGTTTTAATCTCCTTGTAGTACAAAGAGAGTAGCTGTCATCAAGATTGGAGTGGCCCCTAACTTCGTTTTCATGAGCCAGGCTTGTCCTTTGCAAGCATAAGTTCAATGAGATAAAGCTGTATTTAAAGCCTGGGGTTTAAAGTGCAAGATTAGCTTGCAGGACTGATTTCTTACTACCTAACCATTTCTTGTCTAGCCCTTTGTCTAGTTTCTGTCAGTGGCCTGTACTGTGGCAAGAAAAGTGCAGAATCTGTCTAGAAATTTAAGGAGGCATCAAGAAAAACAGTTATCATAATTAATGGGCATAAAACCAGATTTATATTTGGTTATGTTTATGTTGAGGGTTTCCACAGTGGGAGCAGATGTGTACATAAGTAGTGCAGGTGCAGAAGGAGGTCAGAAGAATGAGTTGGATTCCCTGGAGCTGCAGTTACAGGTGTTTGTGATCCTGTCTGTATTGGTGCTAGGAACTGGGAATGAATGGTCTTCTGCAAGGGCAGTGTGTGGCACTGCTGTTTTTTAGGCAGGATCTCTGTATACCCAGGCTGGCCTCAGACATGAGTAGAATTGAACCTGGGTAGTTCCCAGTGCCAAAGTTGCCTCTCCCACTTGACTGTACTGCCTGGGAGAGTCCCTGAGATCTATGGGTTTGCTTTGGATAGTTAGAGGTCACAAAATTAGGGACTGGGCATCCCATGAAAGAGTTCCCAGGCCTCAGTTTATGTCTTTGTAAATTGAAAGTGAGCTTGAATTAAAGTCTGTTACTCAGTGCATGAGCCACACCAGCACACGCTTACAGATCCAACACGCTGTGTACAGACTGAGGGGAGTCCTTCACCAGAGCACTTAAGATGTTCTACCAAGTAGTGTTTAATAAGAACCACAAACAGAAAAACCTTTCTTCAGTAAATAAATCACCTTGAGTGGTATTTAAAGATAGATTTAGTTACTGGTTCATAGGCCATTTTACAATTCTGTACAGTTGAGTCTTTGTTCTTTTCCTCCTTGTGGTTTCTGGAAGGGGATTAAATAAGAGGAAACAGAGGAGGCATTTCAGACTTACTCAGTCAATCTGTCCATCTCTCCTGCTTACTGATTTTGTTGGAGAGGCTAGCCTTGAACCTAGGACCTTCTGCTCCAGTCTGCCCAGTGTTGGGATTTCAGGCCCTTCTTCCCAGCTGTAGTACTTTTAAAATCCAGTTTTAAATACCCATTTTTGTCTTTTTGACAAAGTTGAATGTTTATACCATCAAAGTAGCCCTGATAATAGCATTAAAGAATTCTACAGGAGTGTATAATACAATACTTTCTGTAGAAAGCAAAACATGCATAATCATGCTTTGAAGCTTTGTAGTACTTTATTGTGATGGAACCCAGAACCCAGGGCCTCACACATGGTAGACAAATACTTTACATACCCAGCCTAACTTGCTATTTTAAAGAGTACTGGGGTATGTGTGTTAGGACGCTGGAGGTAGGTGTGTGTATAAGTGGGAGAAAGATTTTTCTGTTTTTGTTTATTCTCTGGCGTGTGGTTTGATAGGATGGCCATTCACATATTGTTTACAAAACTTAACTGGGCTTTGTATGTGGTACCATACAGACCTATAAAGAATCATATTTTCAAAATTTCTCAGCTTATCATCCATTTCAATGTTTTGTAAGTGTTAGTACAGTTATGATGTAACCTGTGATTTAACAGAATTATTTCAGTTTTTAACATTTAAAATTTGAATTACTGTTTCATTCTGTTGACCTACTTTGAAGCAACCACAGAGTCATTACACACACATAGCATTGACTTTCTTCCCTGAAAACTTTGAAACTGGCTATAATAATGCTTTTCTTAGGTTAAGGTCAGTGCTATATGATCCTTTGCCATTTTTGGTAGACAGAAAAAAATGAGAAAGAAAAAATTCTGAAGTTTTTATCAATGAAACTTCTCCATCTGCCAAATAGAAGAACTATGGAAACAGCTCCACGAAGGAGCAGCATAACTAACAGATGCTGCTAGGTGCTCATCATGCTCTAGAGGAAATGAGATTACCTCGTGCTAATGTGGGACACAGTCCTGCTGTTCTGTTAACCCTCCGGAGTGCTTGCAGTATTTGACTGGATTTGTTTTAGCAGCATAGTGGTCCAGCCCAGGCACTGACCTGTGATGCCTGTACATCCTGCTCACTAACTAAAAGTGCTAATGTAGCAGTATATTTCACTGGCTTACCCAGTTTGTCCCTCGGTAAAATACACACTAGCTCTGTCAGAGAACTGCTTTTCAGTGTTACCAAACTTGGAACTTTAGGACTTTTCATATAGTGACTGCTTTAGGAGATTGGGGGTTGGGGTCTACTTTAATTTCTGTTTTCCATCTGCTTGTCACTCATCACCTTCTATGTCCGCCTCTGAGTATTTTCCCTATTTTTGTTCCATGCTGTACTGCTTTATTTTTTGTCCCGCAGTTCTTTTAATCCCGCCAAATGGGTCTCTTTATGTTATAAGTCGTAGACCTTTTTGAGCTTCACATGGCCTCCCTTAGCTTCCTTCAAGGTCTTTTTATGTCAAGGTCTTCCCGAGAGTTTACTCACAGTAGGTTGTCACACCACTTAATACAAAGTGGTGTTTTGTCTCATGCCTTGTTTATTCCTCTGGCTCATCTACAGTGTGCTGTAAGCATGTTTATATATGTTCTCAGGAGTTATGTATCACAAACTTGATGTGGTAAGTATACTCCCGTGTTCCATGGTGGTTGCAGCCATTTTGGATCCCCATCTTCTGAAATTTGGTGAGAAGTCCTTTGCTAAAAACAACAAAAGAAAACCACCTATGCCCATTTTAATGTCCAGATAGAAAAAGTAGCCCTACCCAAAAATTCAGATCCATCAGTAAATTCATGGAATAGAGATTAAAATCCTGAATCAAGAGTGGTATGGGAAAATGTAAAGAGATGACCAGCCAAACTAGGGGAAATGCATGAACTGTGGACCAATAGCTGAGGAGCCCCCATGGTACTAGATTAGGCCCTCTGGATAGGCAAGACAGTTGTTTAGCCTGAACTGTTTAGGGGGCCCCCAGGCAGTGGGATCGGACCGGGTCCCTGGTACATGAGCCGGCTTTTCAGAGCCTAGTGCCTAACAGGTGGGACACTTTGGGCAGCCTTGGTGCAGGGAGGAGGGGCCTGGACCTGCCTCAACTAAATTTACCAGGCTCTGTTGAATCCCCATGGGAGACCTTGCCTTGGAGGAGGTGGGAATAGAGGGTGGGTTGCGGGGGGGAGGCTGGGGGGGCGGGAGGAGGGAGGGAATCTGTGGTTGGTATGTAAAATGAATAGAAAATCTCTCAATAAAAAAAAAATGAAAAAAAGTAGTAATAATGGTTCTTATGCTAAAATTTAGAGTGTAATCTGTTTAGTTGAACACTGATCATCTTTTCTAACTACTTGCTCTGGGTTTTTGTTTTTATTTCTTTAAACTTGTTTGAGACAAGGTCTTATTTTGTAGCTCAGTCTGGCCTGGAACTTGCTATGCAGACCAGGCTGGCTTTAAACTCAGATCCTCCTGCCTCCGCCTTTTGAGTGCTGGGTTAAAAACGTGTTATGTGTGACTTTTTCTTCTCTCAAGTAGTTTATACTTCAAATATCTCCGATGCTTTCAGGCTTTAGGAGCATACAGCTGCCTGAACTAGTTCATGGAGGCGGCTGCTTCTTCCTTTTAAAGATTAGTTTTATCTTCTAAAAAAATTATGTGTGTATGGTCATATGCCACCTCATGTGGTTGCTGGGTCTTTGCAGTAGCTTTTAACTGCCGAGTATCTCTCCATTCCCTGATCCAGCCTTTTCTTTAAACAGTCTCATGTATCCAAGGCTGGTGGCAAACTCACAATGTAGTTGCCTTCACTTTGAGTGCTGGGATTATTTATAGGCTTAGGCTACCATGCCTGGTTTTCCACTGAGGCATCTTAATGAGGAGTTTAATTACACTAATATGTTTAGATTTGGACTTAAAAAAAAGGACAAAATATCCCATTGTTGTTGAAGGCTGCATTTCAGAGTGAACTGAGTAAACCATTGCTTGTCAATTATGGACAGCCAAGCTGCTAGTAGAATTGGTGATTAAGTTTCATTACAGTCCTTATAATGATTATAGCCATAGTTTTGCTTTCTTTTAAACTTTCATATTTTTACATCCTCCACTCAAACATTTTATTACATTAAAAACTAAATATTTAGGAAAAGAGAGGGAGGACTGGAGAGGTGGCTCAGCAGTTAGTTAAAGGCCAGGCTCACAACCAAAAAGAACGAAAAGGAGAGAAAACCATACAGTGAAAACTCATTAATGCTCATTCACCTGTACGGTGTCTGAAGTCTGTAAATTAAAACATATTCTACTACTTGCCTGTTGGTTGTTAGTCTTGGGTGTGTGGGGGTGGGTGGGAGCATGGCTGACCTAACCAAGTCTGGCCGTAACTGTTTGCCAAGGATGGCTTTGAACTTCTGATCTGCTTGCTTCATCTCCTAAGAGCTTAGATTGCTTGTTTGAAGAAAAAAAAAATGGGTCTGGATAGTGAGGGTGGGCTTGATATAAGTCAGGGACTTCTCTTTTTCAACCACCGTTAGTCTGACTTGATGTGAGGGAGGGGTCTTTATATGTATCTTAGGGGTTCTGTCTTAATGGATTCTTCCTTCTTTCAGCTAAACTTACCCTAGTGCTTTTGCATATTTGAATTACTGATTTACATGGTGTTAAGGTGCTTCTCTTCAACTCCCAAAAGCATAGACTTAACATAAAAGGAAAGGCTCAGTTGGGGAGATGGCTCCGTAAAGTACTTGCTGTGTAAGCACGAGAAACCTGACTTTGGATCCCCAGCACCACCCACAATTCTGTTCTGTGCCTCTGTAGCCCTAACGCTGGGGGGACTCAAGGGGAGGTAAGGGGTTGGGTGTAGGGTACAGAGACAGGTGGACTGAGCTTTGTTAGCCCAGTCAGTGAGTTCTAGGTTCAGTGTAAGACCTTATCTAGAAAATAGGAAGAGGACTGACTGATGAAAATACCCAACATTGACCTGGTCTCTATAGACTCCATGTGTGTATGGGTACATCCTTCACCTCCCACCCCCACTCCCCCCACAGGAAATGCCAGACTGCCTCACCAGACCTCCAGCCACCTTGTTTTAGGCCCCTTAATGAAACTTTAAGGCACCTTGGAAATCTGCCCACTGTGTTTGCTAGGGAGAAATCATTTTCTTATTAACAAGCAGGGACAGGAAATGCTTTTGCAAAAGGAGGCTAATTTTGAAATTTGTGTGTATATAGAAAGTGCCCTAGTTGGGGATTTTAGTTGTAGGTGGTAAAACAATGTCAAGTGTCAGGGAGCAAACTCTGAGACTCCCTCCCTGTATGGGAAGCACAGTGGTCTCCCCAAGGCTTAGGTCCCCAGGCTCCAGGTTGGCTCTTCAGGAGCCAAGCTTTTGTTCCTTCTCACCATCCTCTTGATGCTTTGAGCAAACAGTGAGTCAGAGCCACTTAGAAATGTGGTGACCAGTGGTGTATTGACAAGCTCACACACAGAAGAAACTGCATCAGGGAGGTAAACCATTGGGATTGGCAGTAAATATATTACAGCACACAAGTGACTTGCCGATACTGCTTGTTTAGCAGTTTGCAAGGGCAGTGGCAGTATAGATTTTTGAATTAGAAGGGAAGGGCTGTTCTTTCTCTGTGCAGGAACATCTACTGGATGTCTGGGGAGGAAATTGATTGGGGAACAAAATACAGCTGCCTCTATTTATGCCATTTCATAGACTTCTATGGATTCATGAGTGAAATAAAAAAGTTGATTTGGGTTCAGAGAACAGTATCTTAACACTGATCTATATCTTAGTCCAAAATAGAGCTGGAGCAAAGGCATCCTATCTGCATGCAGCCTACAGTTAAGGTGCTTGTTTCATTCAGCTTTGTTTGTTTTATTTTGTGTTTTGTTTTTTATGTTTAGCCCAGGGTCTCATGGAGGCCTGGTAGCATCCATTTCACTGTGAAGGCTAGAGTTTGACTCCTGATCGCTCTATTTCTACCTTAGAAGGATTGAGATTATAGGCATGTGGTATTATTCACAACCATTTTTTCCCTCTTTTTAAAATGATTTTTCTGAAATGAACTTTACTATTGTAGCTGGGCTGACCTTGAACTTGAGATTGTCTTGTCCTCCCCAGACAGAGCTCACCAGCATAAGCTACCATGCCCAGTTAAGATAGTTGTCCTTCTTAGTGTTTTGGTTTGCAAAGGTTCTTTTGTTTGATTGTGTAGTGGGCTTCATTGGCATTGTGGTGACTGTTGAGTCTAGCCATGGATGGAGCTTCTTGGGAATGGCTCTGCAATAGCTTCCTGTCAGCTCCTCCAGTTTCCCCTTCTTTGTGGGTGGGTATGAATTGCATCACTTTCGGTGATGTATTCAATAAATGAGAATACAGACAAGGAAGACTGGGGGATGACCAAAGCAGCTCCCCGCCAGGGAGTCATGTGTGGAGAGGTGGAGAAGTGTTATCAGATCCGTTAGCCCCTTGAAGCTTCATCCAGGCTCTTGCCCTTGCAGGTCCCACTCCATTTGTACTTCCATCTTGTTTTTGTTTTTCAATCCCAACTTCTTTTTCTCTGTCTGTATACACTTTTCATTTTTCTCCTTGTAATTGTAAAGTCTTTTTTATTCATTTCTTCTTTGGATCATAAGCATTTGTCTTTAGGTTGAAAAGGAAAATTAAAAAAAAAACACAAAAAACAAAAAATACAGCCCTTGTTGGCAATTCCACTGGTTAAGAAATATAAAATAATTAAAATAATAAACACAGACCCACCAGCAATGTGGCTCAAGTAATTAATATAACTACCAGGGAAAATACAGTGGGCTGAGGGTTTTGTTTTGTTTTCATTTATGAGGATGGATGAACACTAAATAAGACTTGGTTCATTTTTACAGAAACGAGTTTCAGCAGTATAAGTGGTAGAAGAGATGTGTAGGTGTGTTTTAGATTCTTTTCTTTTTAATGTAACAAAACTAACTCTGAAGTTGAAGAAATTGTCTTCCTCAGGGTAAAGGGGTTTGTTTGCAGGGTTACTAGGTCAAGCTTTGTGGTTGGAGAAAGTTTTGAGCCTTGAAGCAGGGGTGTGTGTGTGTGTGTGTGTGTGTATTTGTGTGTGTGTGTAGGTGTGTAGGTGTGTAAGTATGTGTGTGTAGGGGGTGTTGTCCACATGTGGTTTTATTTTTGCTATAGAATCTGTAAAGTGCTGTGTAGAGAGCTTGTATAATTATATTTCTGTGTCTCTTTGGTCTAGAGATGTTTGTTGACTTGTCACATTGACAGCTATTACCTAAATCTTAATATTTGGAGAAGTAAAAACAAAAACAGCAAAACCCTCAGGTCAGAGAAAAGTATGGCCTTCAAGAGTAGTCGTGGATATTGTATTTATTTTGAGATGGGTCTTGCTCTGCTGTTGCCCAGACTAGTCTTGAACTTCTAAGTCTCATGAGCCTCCTGACTCAGTTTACCAAGCAGCTGAACTACAGACATGGCCTACTGCTTCTAGCTGACGTGCTGGAAGTTGAAGCTTTTAGGATCTAGGAGACATTTCTTGTGTCTGTGGTAAGTACTTAGGATGAGGAAAGGCATGGCACAGTTAAGCTTGTTCTCAGGAGCTGAGAAGTAGCCCAGTTGTCCTGTCTGTCTGTATAGGAAGCACCAGTTGCTGACAGCTGCTTTGACCTGCCAGTTGGCTGGGGTTCCAGAGCCTTTCCATTTGTAAGCATGCTGACTCTCTTACATTTCTGGGCCAGGCTTCCTTGGAGCCAGTGTCTGCGTAGCTGTAGAGAAGACTGGAATTGGCCCACTGAAGTGTATCCAATGTCCATACTTTTTAGCTGATCAAATGCCAAAATTGTCCTGCTAAATTCAAGAGGGGAACTACTGACTCTTGAACTCTGTAAGAAACCTGTTTCTTACTAACCTTGGGTGTTGGGGTACTGTTGAAGTAAAGGAAGGACACTTGGTTGATTTCTCTGAGGGCACCTAGTTTTCCAGCTGGTTGTTACATTTGTATATTTGTCTTAACTGATTTACAGGGAACTTGACTCAGTTCCCTTAAAAGACCCTGAGTTCACTGGCAGTGTCTTTTTAATAATAATTTTAGCTGTTGTTTTGGCCATATATGGCACAGGCTCAATATCTAAAAAGTGATTTAAAGTAAGTCAGATTTTCTCATCAGCTTCTGGGATTATCCTTGCCAGTTTCCTTCACTGCTGAGATTGACATTGCTCATTAGTTTGTATGAAATGAGTGTCAGTTGTTGCTTCTCAAATTAAAGCAAGGACAGGGAAGAGCTTTTTGAATAGACTTTGCATTGTGAGAATATTGGTATTGACACTGTTTATAATCTGGAGTACAGTTGGAAGGCTAGATTCTGCTGTTTGTCCCATACTGGTTAATATGGCTGTACAGGAGAGATGAATGTGGCTCCTTTTCCAAGTCTATTACTCAGGAGGACTGTAAATTTGATTGGCTGTTACAATTCTAGCAGAATCATTCGATTTGAGAGCAATAGAAAGATAAGATATCCAATTACTCAAATGATTTGCAGGGTTAGCCAACGTTGTCATGGAGACATGAGTTGGAACAAATTAAATTTTAAGCAATAAAATAATCTTAAAGCCCGTCTGGGAACAAGAAAATTTGGCAGTAGCACTTACCTGAATTGAATCTTAGCTTGACACGATGTTGTTTGACATTGATATACTGTGGGGGCCTAAACATTATATATAGTACATTATCTTTAAGAAGTAGCCCTGCTAAACCAGTGAAGGAGAATATTGATATAAAAATCAAGGGGCATATACATTTATTCTGTGGCTTAAATGATAATTGGCCCTAGGTTCCTAAGATGTTTAGTATTTAAGGATTTCAGTGCCTTAAAGATGAAGCGGCTTTAATTGGACATTTAAAGAAAAGATTGATTTAGCAGCCACGTGAGTTTTCAGAGCAGCAGAAATCCTGTAGCAGCCTTTCAGTGGGGGTAGAGGTGTGAGCATGCATATGTCTGCATGCACAACTGAGGAGATTTTTGGCATATACTTCTGCACTGAAGGTACTTCTTTGTATTTGCTGAATTTTCTACTTTGTGGTGTCACTTGTGGACTGGAAACCGTCCAAACTTCAGCTGATGACCTAAAATCTGAGTAAGCACTGGTCTGAGGTTTAGAGGTTGTTCTCCTTACAACTACATTGTTTAACTGGTTCCTGGCTTGGGCCTTGGATTTGAAAGCAGCCCAGTGCCCAGAAGCACGGCAGGTGGGCCTTTTACCCATGCCTGTTAGGTAGATGGAGACGAAAACTGGTCTGAGGTCAGGCCATTTGCCGCATTCTCACAGCCTTCCATTTTCTTCTCCTCCTAACCACAGCCGTCTCAAATGATTCAGTAATGACCAAAAGTGCAATATTGACCTTTATTCCCTGGTGGGTTACTGTGTTTCACAGTCCAAATGGCAGGAAGTCTATTCTGTTCTGCAGAATGAGTGCAACATGATTGAGTCAGCCTAGCCCTGTGGGAACCACACAAGTGCAGACCAGTGTATTGGAATATGTGGGTTAAGTTTGGTTTCTGATGCTCTGGGAAACAAGAGCTGGCATGTCCTGGAACCCACACAGTTAGTGGGAGAATATTTGGGATGTTTTCTAAAAACACCCACATGAATTGATTTGTCTGCTTTTAAAGTAACTTGTGACTTGGGTCTAGCCATGATGTAAATTGCTCTCATTTCTGTCACCCTGGGTTGCCTTCCCATTCACATTGTACTTCTATGAACCTCAGGACGATAATCATAAAACCATGGTTCATAATTACAAATGGACATGACTATGCATTTTCTTTATTATACTTGTTCTTATGTATATTTTGGTTAATCTATATATCCAAGAATCCTGTCTCCGCTATGCATCATATGATTTTTTCTTCAGAAAGCAGGTAGGGTGTTGCTATCTTAGAGGACTGATAGTTTTTCTTTGGATTGGATTTCTCTGTAGGTTATATTTCAGTGTTATACCCCTGTCCCCATAAAGCAGTAATTTAATGTGTGGTTAAAGTATAATTCCTCATTGCCTGCCTCAAGCAAAGCTACACCATTATTCATTATTCTGTATACCCCCAGTCATTCTAAATAGTGAAGCTTTTCTGGGTGTTAGGCCTTGTAGATTTGTTCTAAAATGCTTTTGAGAATTTTATTTTATTTTATTTTTTTATTATTTACCTTGTTAACATTCCGCTGCCCTTGTGCTGACTGAGTGTGTCTGGGACTAGTCCTTGGACCCTGGTAATAGTTCCCCTGTTCCTTCCCTACAGTTCCCTCTTCTGGATAATCTGGAGCTTTGTCTGTTTCCTGATGTTGATTGAAAGGAGAGTTAAACCAGGTAGTGGTGGCACATGCCTTTATTCCCAGCATTTGTGAGGCAGGTGGATCCAAGTAGGACAGCCTGCCTGGGTCACACAGGGAAAAACAAATAAACAAACAAAAATCTCCCCAGCAATGAAAGATAAAGAATGCCTACCTGGGAAACCAGGATCATTGCCTTCCTTCTTATGGGACTATGCCTGGCTGATATAGCTCAACCTGGGAAAAATGGTAAGGCAGCTCAGGGGCTGGGTCTTTTCAGCTAAAATTAAGTAACACAGATACATGTCACAAACACAGCTACTCTGCTAGGCCATGGCTATCCTTGGTCTGGGTCTTGTGTTGGAGTAGCAGCTTTCCCTGAGATGTCTCTTGGGCAGAACAGCAACTGCTGCCATGTGTGTGCAAGTAATTTAGTTGTATATAGCATGTTTATGAAGTTAGGAAATCCATAGTTTCATCCAGCATCCACATTGGCTAAAGATTTCAATGTGTTAAGGAAACACACATGCATGCTTCTTCAATTATTACAAAGCTGTAAACCTTGGAAGCAAGGAACCTTTGCTATGTCACAATGGACAGTACAAAATAGAGGTCACAGGTGATTGGAGGTCAGTACCAACCCAAAATATGTGACATGGGCCTCAGTAATAGCTGTAGTAAAGGAAATGTTGTTATATCATTGCAGTGTCCCCCACCTTGTGAAACAGTCACTGCTGTATTTCGGCCGGAGTTTGACTTTCTTGTTTCTCGTACCTCAGTTGTCTCACACAGGTCATGTTTTGGTTTAGCAGTTGTAGTTCTAATCTTCTGGGGATGATGGTGATGTCCCTGGCATTTTCTCCTACTGATCTTTGTTCTATGAAATACCTAATTTTTAATGTGCTGCCGAGTGAGCTAGATCTGTGAGAAGAGTTGAAGATGTGGCTTGTTTGGGGTAGCTATGGAGAGATTGGCTCTTTCCAGCCCAGAACAGTAGAATTTGTCTTGGAAGCCTGTGGAGTCACAGAAGGTATTTTGCTTTAAGGGCACCAGAAGCTGTCTGTTTTTTCTATCCTGTAACAAGTCAATATGATTTCCTGTGAACAGGCCCTTTGTGAACTCTGTAACAAGGGTTTCTGAATAATAGAAATGAGCCAGTTACAAGCCTAAACAGCTGTGATGCTTTTGTCAAAGATGCAGCTTTACCAATGTGACAAATTAAAGCCCAAATGTTCTGCTTGGCAACAGTTGGGTCAAAACATTTAAATCATTAATTAGAAGGAACTGAGGGGGGATGTGTACAACTAACACAAATACATCACAGACTCAGTCCTCATCTTAGAAAATGCAACTGAATTCTTTGGGGAAAAAATTAGGGCAGCCCTCAAGTGGGGCCTGACAAGCTTGTCATTTGCAAATAAATCAAAAGACCATCATTGCAGGAAGGAGACCCAGTGAATAGAGTTGCTTTGTCATTCTTTGATGAGCCCTACACTCAAGCCTGCTATTAAAAATGAATGCATTCAAGAGGCTCTGCATTAAGAACATAAACAATTAAGGGCACTTGAGCTGGTCTGCTGAGAGCTGCTGAAGAGAAGAGATGCAGAGTTTCTGCATTCTGCCTCCAGAGCCAGAGAATGGGATCAATTAGTGTTGCTATCTCCACCCAGGCAGCCTTTGGCACTTTTTTCTTTCTTTTTCTTTTTTTCCTTTCTTCTTTTCTCATAACCCCTCCTTGCTTTCAGAGAGGCTGAGTATAAAGATGAGCAGTGAAAGAAAGCATGCCTGAGCCTGATGGGAAGGTTTAGAGGCTGCCAGGTGATGGGGAGAGGGAACATAAAAGTTACTGTCTGCAGTAACTGATAAGTTCTGCATAGTGGACCTACCAAAAGCTTTCTTTCATTTGGTGCTCTTTGTTTTAGATTAGTTACAAGTTTCTAAAAGGGGTACATTTACATTGCCATAGGGTGGGATAATCTAAATAGTACCTGAGATTTTATACAAGAGACAAGTGTGATCCTGGGCCCTGGGTTTGTGTTCTTATCTTGGTCTTGTCTTGTAGAACTGCAAAAAAGGCTGCTCAGATGTCATATCAAGGCTTTGGAGAGAGTCCTGGATGTGCTACCAGACTGTTCTAACCTTAGGCTGGTTATTATAACCTTTGAGTCCATTTCTAAGAGGATTTGGTTTGAAATTTAGAGAGATGCCACAGGGCCAGGCTGGAGCTAAGCACAAGGTGCTGTGTCATTGTGTGGTAGTAGATGGTGGTAGATCCTAAAGTGACCCTGAGTCCCTACAACTGCAGAAGCACCTGGGAACCATGAGAAAGAATTGGAAGTTTCCAGGTCTAGATCTCTGGCAAAAGCCCTGGAGCTGAGGGAGATGCTCTGGAGAACGGGCATTACTGATTACCTCAGTTTGAAGATAACCCCCAGGCCAGTGCTGTTCCTTAGGGCTTTGGCATGTGCCCAACATGTGCCAGGCCCTGGATTCCATCTCTGGAAGCAAGACAACAACAAAGTCAATCTCACATTCTGTCGATTTAGGTTTTTTAGGTTTTTTCCAACATGTCATTAGTGATTTTATTGACATTGTGTATTTTAAGCAGAAGTCTTATTAGGTGTATCAAGTCTATCTAGTGTATTAGGATTTTGGATAACCTTACCTTTTCATGAGCATGTTACTAATACCAACCAGGGGTTACAATGCAAAGCCATAGAATGGCAAATTCCCTAAAGGTTCCTCTTTCCTGCACAGGGGATGGGAACACTGGATGAGATTTGCAGTGTTAGGTACATAGATAGCATTGTTGGGAACAGTTTGTATACATGCACCCTGAACTAACTTTAGATATGTCGGAGTTACCTCCGGGAACTAGAAATGTTTTTATGAATTGTGCTCCACAGGTGGGTAAGTGTGACTGATATTAATATAATGTTCTTTGTAGTGAAGATACTGACTATAGCTTGCTTGCATTTCATAGTTGGAGTTGCTTCTAAAATGCCTGTTTGGGCATGCAGAGCCTTTCTGCCAGAGCAGCGAGAGAGTACAATGATCTTGTCTTTACAGGTCACAGGGTGTACTTGTGATACCATTATTAGCTGAGGGTGACGAGGCCTGTTTGGATTTATGTCTACCTGTCTTAGTTAGGGTTTCTATTACCGTGAAGAGACACCATGACCACAGCAACTCTTATAAAGGAAAATTTAATTGGGGCTTACAGTTCAGAGGTTTAGTCCATTATTGTCATGGTGGGAAACAAGGCAGTATGCAGGCAGACATGGTGCTGGAGTTGAAAGTCCTTACATCTTGATACAAAGGCAATAGGAAGTGAACTGAGACACTGCATGTGTCTTGAGCATATATAAGACCTCAAAATCTGCCTCTACAGTGACACACTTCCTCCAAAAAAGGCCACACCCACTCCAACAAAGTCATACCTTCTAATAGTGCCACTCCCTTTGGGGCCATTTTTTTCAAACCATTCCACCACTCAATTGCATTACTTTGCGAATAAAACTTGGGTTTATCAGCTTTAGATATGGCTCTTCTAATCTTCCTTTACTGTGTTAGTAAATCATTTTCTGTAAGTGTTGATTGTTGATGTCTATATATGTGCTTTGAGGGTGGACAGAGAGATGGGTATACAAATGATATCAGGGATTGCCAGCATAGCTACTGTCTGGTTTGTGGGGCTGACAGCTCTTACTTTCCTTAGGTAATAAATAATAAATTGAAACAATAAATTAAGAACAGTGTTCAGAAAGACTGAGGTTGAGGGAGTCACATAATCTTATGTAGCATGATCAATTTTTGTTGTGGGTATCAGCTTACAGCACCTGGCTACACACATGACCTTTAATAAAGGACATGCACAGACATGCACACATGTGTACACACACTGTCACAAGGTTTCTGTTCCCCCTCACTCCATCTGGTGAGTGTATTGGCCATTTTAGAATCATCATAAGTACAATTTTAATGGTTACTTCCATGCATACAGGTTGGCATGTATTTGACCATTCTTTTAGTATTAGACAGCTGATTTATCAGGAGGCAAATGTTAGGTTTCTCAAAAACTGGAATGGTTGTAATGTGTTAAACTACTATCGAATCTTTATCCCCCCCCTTTAAAATAAGCTATGCAGTGAATTTTTTTCATATATGGAATGCTTTTCAGTTTGAACTATTTCCTTATAAATTTTTAGCTATGGGAAACTTATTCTAGGATTTAGATAATTTTCTGGTTTTGAAGTACTGTCTTATTTCCAAGATGAACTGTACTGGGAATCAAGTGTGTAGCTCAGTGGTTGAACACTTGTCTACCATGTGACACCCTAGTGTCAATTCCCAATAATGCTAAAAATAAAACCCAAAATGACTACTTTGTTATGTAATTGTCCTCAGTGACATGTATTTAGTCCAGTTTTCCTGAATACTCAAATTAGATTGTAATAAAAAGTTTATTTTTTCAAACAGAGACTACTGTAGCCCAGGTTCGACTCAGCTTCACTCCGCAACTGTGGATGATTTTGAACTCCTCATTCTCCTGCCTCCCTGCCCAAGTGTCGGGATTTATAGTCATGTGCCACAACACCCAGTTTTATGGGGTGCTACAAATTGCATTCAGGGCTTTATACATGCTAGACAAGCAATTTGTCATCCTTAGCCCATATATAAATATATATACATATTGTGTGTGTGTGTGTGTGTGTGTGTGTGTGTGTGTGTGTGTGTGTTATTTTAAGTTATAATAACAAGTTCCAAATGACCCACCTTACTTACAACAGAAACTTACCAACACTTCATTTACTGTTTTTCTCTAGGCCTCAAGATTGGTTCAGGGAAACAAAAACAAAACAAAAAGAAAAAAACATAATGGTTTTGGCAGCCTTCAATATAAGCACTACTTTTTAGGATCCTTCACTTTGTAATTTAATCCTGGTGGAGTTTCACTTCCCTAAACTGACTTTGGGCAGAGTGCCATAGGACTGCCTAGAGACCTATGGGCAATTATTCTCTCACAGTCCTTACCTTGCTTTGAGCTTCAAACAGCACTCATTATGCATTAACTTTGGTTGTAGTGGGGAAGTGTATGAGCCCCAGGGAGTGGGCTCTTTAGTCCTTGTAATTGGACAAAGTGTGAGGAGTTTGAGAAGAGAATGCTGAGCTTTTAGGAATTAGAATCCTGTAATTGTCACATGCAGCTCCCCCAAGGACACACTTCAGTTTAAAAGCTCTGCAAAACATTCCAGTTTTCTTCCATTGCTGGGCTTTGAGGTATCTCGTGGTTTTCACTCCTTGGACGTATGCGTGTACCTCTGCATCATTGTTGTTTGGGTGGTCTTAGGGATCAAACCCAGGGCCTTGTGCATTCTGCTTTTCTATGTCCCAAATTGCTATGTACTGATTTGTTCATGCATTCGGAGGCAGAGGCAGTTGGATTTCTCTTAGTTTGAGGCTGGTGCTCCCAAGTACTGGGATTACAGATATGTGGCACCACACTCAGCTAATATCTGGCTGTTACCTTATTCACAGTCTCTTTTTGGTAAACAGGGTGTTACTATACTGCTTTGTCATGATGGTTTGTCTGGTGGATCTTAGCCATTGATTTTAGGGATACAGGGAGAATGAACTTTGTACTTCAGTCAAGGTTGACTTTGATGGTGTGATGTGTTGGGGAATATTATTTTACGGTGTGTTACTTTTGTTTATATTGCACTTGTTTAACTCTGTGAAGCTGTGTTACTGTGCCTATTTACTGTGTAAAATACCTGATGGTCTAATAAAGAACTGGCCATTAGCAAGGCAGGAGAAAGGACAGGTGGGACTGGCAGGCAGAGAGAGTATATAGAAGAAGAAATTTGGGAGGAAAGGAAAAGAAGCCAGAGGAGGAGGCAGACTTCAGCTGCCAGCCACTCAGCTACACAGTAAGCTAGTAAGATTTACAGAAAAAAAACAAAACAAACAAAACAAACAAACAAACAAAAAAAAACAGGAAAAGCCCAGAGATGGAAGGTAGACAAGGATAATTTAAATTAAGGAAATCTGGCACACAACAAACCAAGCTAAGACCAGGCATTTAGAAGTAAAAATAAGCCTCTGTATATGATTTATTTGGGAGCTGGGTAGCAGGCCCCCCAAAAGAGTAAAAACAAACAACAATGATGAGTGTGAACTGATGATGAGTTTGAGTAGATCTGGGAGAGAGAAGGCGTGTCCGCCTGTCTCTATCTTGTTATATTGAGATAATTTGTTGGAGGATATGATTGGCAAAGTGTATGACAGTTATATAACGGGGCTTTTTAGCATATGAGTTTAGTTTATCAAGTGACAGTGTGAGGATCTTGAAGAGTGCAGAGAAGAGTATGCTTATTGTATTATGAGCAAATGTACCTTCTGAGTGGATTTGAGGGAGGCCTTGAAGAATTGGAAACCCCCTTAGGTTTGTATAGCACTTTGGAATAGAATACCTGTCGCTTATCCGTTAGTTCACTTGACTTTGATAGAACTTTGAGATAGAGTAGTCAAGTTCCTGTTACTCAGATAGCACACTTACGATCTGGCAGTTGAATCTTAACTTGAGGACACCTAATACTGGTTTATGAGGTGTGAAGCTAAATTTTTGGGTTATGATACCTTTCATAAGGATAAATCAATATGGGGAGCCAACATGTATAAGGAGCATAAAAGACTGTGCTAGATAGATAAATTATACCCCTGCCTCCTCCTAGCTTGGTGGATACAGGTAGTCCAGAGAGTAAGGCTTATTCTGAGAACTTGACTTGGCATTCTGGGCAGAGGGCTAGAGTGATGGCTCGGTGACTAAGAGTACCTGCAACATAACTTTGAAAAACAGAGTTTGATCTCAGCACCCATGCAGTCTTCATCACTTGTGAGGTCAGAGAAAGGATGATTGCTGGGGCAGTCCTGACCGCCTACCTAGCCAATGGAGCTTGCTTCAGATAAGGAACATGAAGGATAAGCACACCCACACCCTCCACGAGCCTCCAAGATTGGGTATAGATGCCCTCACCTTTTATGTTCATATACCACACGTACTAATACAACATACCCAGTTCTGTGTGGAGTTGCTTGTTGAGTTGGCAATGACCTCAGATGCTGATTTGTCATTGCTGCCTTAAAGTGTCAGTTGTGACCTAGCAGTACCAAATATATTTTCAGCTTTGAAAAGGAAGTTCTTTGTAGGTGGAAAATACAGTTGTGACACAGTGTTTTATTGGATTGTGTAGTTTTCAGGAGAGGTAGAAGGTGGTATCAAAGGGTTATTTATTTATTTTTATTTGATGAGCGTTTTGTGTGCCATGCCTGGTGCCAGAAGACCATAAGAGGGTTATGAGCCACCATGTGTGTTCTGGGGTCCAAACCTAGATCCTCTGCAAGAGCACCAAATGATCCTTAACTACCAGACCATCTCTTCAGCCCTAGGTTGTAAAACACTTAATACTAACTGAGGTAGGGCCTGATATAACCTGCTTGCCAGCGTTGAGACCTAGAGTGGGTGCAAAACATTGCTGATTGTTAATTCATACTAAATTAAGAATTTTCAAAATGCCCTTGATAGCGAGACAGGAGGTAATACTAAGCATCATCATCATTGTTGTTTTCCTTGATTTATTTATTCCCCCCCCCGACTGCTGCCGTCCACATTTTGAAGGGAAGGAAAAGAGACATTTTAGAAAGTGTGGATATGGGGAATGGAGATGCTCTTCACAGTTAGGTGCATGTGGCATCCCCACTTCCAAAAGGAAGGTACTCTTGTTGATATCCTATAGGTGGACAGAGTTGTGCAGCTCAGCAACTTAGAAGTAGAAGAAGCAGACTTGGATTGAGTTCCTCTGGTTTTCTGGTCAGATGGTTTAAGGTTAGTTTAGAGACCTGGCAAAGAGAGGGGACTGCTGAGGTAAGTTTCCTTCTCCTGCTCTATGTCCATTCCTTCTCCAGCATCTGTTTAGAATTTGCAGAGCATGTGACATGGCTTCTGATGGCTTCTCATCACTTTTGAAGCTTTGAGCTCTGTCATCTTGTCTCATTCTCAGTTAGTTTAACCTTGTATTGCTTTTACAGGAATCTTTGGTCTGTTTGCTTCTCAGTCACTTTAGTTATTAAAAGTTACACTATTAAGTTCAGTCTGTTCAGAATGGGTCCTTTTCTATTTTGTGAGACAAGGCTTCACTATATAATCCAGGCTGATCTTGAGCTCAGTACTTCTACTGTTTGTGGAATTACAGTCTGGTGCCATCACACATAACTCAGAGCAGGTCTTAATGGTCTTCTGGCCATGTTCAAGTTTACCTTGATGCCATTTTATGTAATAACACTACTATTAAGGGTGAGGATTTTGATTATTGTAAACCAGAGTTAATTTCAGCTAGATAAATTAGTATAAAGAAAATAGCTGTGGCAACAGAGAAACAAACTACAAATTGTTTATATAATCTTAATGTGTTCTGATGCTTAACCTAAAAGCTAGAAACAACGGAAGAAAGCTCATTAGTTTGGCCATGTAACTGAACATTATAAGCAGCAGAAAAATCCATATTTGGCAAAGCTGGGAAATATGTGGCAGGCTAGGTGTATTGGTTAGTTTGTTTTTTTGTTTTTTTTTTTTAATCAACTATTTGACACAGGTAGAGTTAATATGGGAAGAGGGAGCCTCTATTGAGAAAATGCCTCCATCAAATTGGCCATAGGCAAGTCTTTGGGGGCGTTTGCTTGATTAATGATTGATGTGGGAGTACCCAGCTCACTGTGGGTGCTTCTACCCTTGGGTCCTATATTGTATAAAAAGACTGAACAAGCCATAGGGGACAAACCAGTAAGCAGTTTTCCTCCATGATTCCTCCTTCAGTTCTTGCCTGAACTTCCCTCAGTGATGTTGAAATAAACCCTTTCTTCCCCAAGCTTCTTTTGGTCATGGTATTTATCCCAGCCACACAAATAAAAGGATATCAGGCAAACCAATGAAGGATAGTATTTATATTTATTTTACATGAAGAATGTCTACACAGACAGGGTGTAAACATCAACAGAAAAAAAGAGAAAAGAAAAACTGTAGTTCAATACATATCCATGGAAACATGTTGGACTCCAGAAAGAATCCAAATAATACAAGTAAAAATGATGGGAAAAACCTATTTGATGGATAAGGATTTAAAGATGTCCAGAAAATCCGTTATTGACACGGGCAGGAGAGCAGGTGCTTTCATTCATAGAGCATTTCTCCTCGGCAGTTTGGCAGCATGCTTCACAGTTGAACATGCATACACACTCTGACCCAGACGTTCAGATTGTGTGTGCATGGATTCCTTTTAGAGATCCATATTGAGCATTATTTGACACAGACTTTGGAATTCTGGAAAATTTGGATAAAACTTCAGTGTTTTCTGGTGTCATTGCTTAGATGTCTGACTGCTCACATAGTGGAATAGGTTGATATACTGTCTGTTTATTGACTGGGCAGTTGTTTCTTAAGTGGCAAACAAATTATAGAAAGGGATTGTAGTAGTAAATGGGTTCTCTTACTTTGGGCTTCTGTAGGTAAAGTGAGAGATTTGAGTGATGGTGGCCCAGGGACACCTAACATACCTGTTACTGTTTCTGGATGATGTGGTTAGCATTATTTTAGCTTTCTGGCATGCCTCTCTACCCTTGTACCACTGTGTGCATGTGTTACATGTTCAAAGTGAGTTGTGACACTTTTTGCCCTCTATATTTTGCCCAGTTGGGGATCATACTCAGGTACTTGTGTGCATCAGGTAAATAAGTACCTTACCTCTGAGCTGCATTTCCAGCCAAACATGCATCACTCAAAACGAAACAAAAAAAGGTTTATTTTAGGCATTTATGTGTTTGATTGTTTTGCTGACATGTATGTATTTGTACCACATTCATGTCGTTCCCAGAGACGAGAGGACATAGTGTATAGTGTCCCATTGAAACTGGATATGCAGGTGGTTGCGAGCCACCGTGTAGGTGCTAGGATCTCAACCCCAGATTTCTCTAAGAGCAACCAGTGCTTTTAGCCACTGAACCATCTCTTTAGTCCCACATGTATCACTTCTACACTTGGAAAACTTTAAGTGCATTTTGAAAGAGAAAGAACAGAATGATGCTAAACTGTGTGGAAGGTGGGTAATGAGAACCACACAGGGCATCTCTGTCCCTATACAGCGGGGTGTGTGTGTGTGTGTGTGTGTGTGTGTGTGTGTGTGTGAGAGAGAGAGAGAGAGAGAGAGAGAGAGAGAGAGAGAGAGAGAGAACTACCAAAAGGAAAGGAAAGGTTGCCTGTGCTTTGTGGGAGAGTCCTGACTTTGAGTTACTTACCTTGAGTGGATGAGTGCTAATGATAAATGAATTGTACAGTCCTCACTGATTTCTGTTTTGCATCCAGCACAGCTGCTCTGGTTTTGCCCCTTTGACTAAAGAAAGGTCTTTGGTTTGCTCCATACACAAATCATATTCCCTTTCTATACATTCCTTCTATGATGTGGTCTGTAGAGCCATTTCATTGGTGATCAGGAGAGTTGGGTTGGTCTAAATCCATTCCCATGAAACCAAAGAGCTTAGCTGCTTATGGAACTAGAATCAAGTTGGAAGACAAAATGCAACTCTTACATATACTTTATTGTAAAGTTCTTGGGGGTTCCTGCTTTGTTTTCCTTTGTTCTGTGTCATGGACATGGCCAGTTCACATCATAATTTTCTCCTCCTAATCCTTTCCCCTACTTCTCTCTTCTTTCTTCTTCTTGGTCTTAAATGCCTTGAATTGGCCTTGAAATCACTAGGTAGTAGAAGACCTTGAACTCCTCCAACTTTCTCATCTTCCAGTAATCAAACCTAGGGCTTCATGTATCCTGGTCAACTGAGCTACATCTCCACCCTCTTGATCTTTTCGATTGCCTAATGTAGTAATAAAGGCAATATTTATTAAGTATAGATAGAAAATGTGGTGATATATTGTATCCCCAAATATATTGTGTACCCTAATAAAACTTACCTGGGGTCAGAGAACAGAACAGCCACTAGATTAGACATAGAGGCCAGATGTAGTGGCACACATTCTTAATCTTAGCATTTCAGAGGCAGAGATCTGTCTGGATCTCTGTGAGTTCAAGGCCACACTGGAGACAGCCAGGCATGATGGCACACACCTTCAGTCCCAGGACTTGAGATCTTATGTCTTGCTTGGGAAAGACATGCCTTTAATCCTAGGAAGTGATGGCAGGAAGCAGAAAGGTATATAAAACATGAGGACCAGGAAGTAGAATCTGGTTAAGCTTTTAGGCTTTTGAGCAGCAGTTTAGCTGAGATCAATTCAGATGAAGACTCAGAGGCTTCCAGTTTGAGGAAACAGGATCAGCTGAGAAGTTGGCGAGGTGAGGTTAGCTGTGGCTTGTTCTGCTTCTTTGATCTTTCAGAAATCACTCCAATACCTGGCTCCGGGTTCAGAAGGGACTTTGTCCACTTCTGCTTCTTTGTTCTGGGACTTTGTCTGGCTTGAAATTGTTTCAGGTCTTGTGAATGCTGCCAAAGTCTCTGAGTTCATATGTACACCATTCCTGTCCTGTGTAGCAGGTACTGTTTCCTTGGAGTGGTCCATCAGCTTTGGTTCTTAGGCTCATTCTGCTCTTCTGCATAGATCCCTGAGCCTGGAGGAGAATGAAGACATCCAGAGTGCTCCAAGGTCTATCACTTTCTGCACATTGTCCAGTTGTTGGTCCCTGTGTTAATTCACATCTACTGCAAGAAGTAGTTTCTGATGCTCTTATCTTTGGGTATAGCAGGATATCATTAGGAATCATGTTATTGTTGTGTTCGTTTAGTAGAATAATGAGGTACTTGGCCTCATTAACAGTGTCAGGCTTGGGTTGTGTCTCCTGGAACCTGCCTTAAATACAATAAAAGAGTGGTTGGTTACTGTCTTAGTTAGGGCTTCTATTGCTGTGATAAAACACCATGACCAAAAGCCACCTGGGGAAGAAAGGTTCACTTCATTTCAGAGTTTAGTATCTGAGGGAAGTCAAGGCAGAAATTCTAACTGGGTGGGAACCCGAAGGCAGGAACTGATACAGAGGCCATGGACAAGTGCTACTTACTGGCTTGTTACTTGTGGCTTGTTCAGCCTGCTTCCTGCAGTACCCAGGAACCAAACCCCCAAGGGTAGCATCACACACAGTGAGCTGAGCCCTCCCATTCATCAACTAAGAAAGTGCACCATATGCTTTTCTATAGGCCAGTCTGTCTGGTGCCAATTTTTTTTTGTTTTGTTTTGTTTTGTTTTTCGAGACAGGGTTTCTCTGTGTAGCTTTGCACCCTTCCTGGAACTGACTCTGTAGCCCAGGCTGGCCTCGAACTCACGGAGATCCCCTTGGCTCTGCCTCCCGAATGCTGGGATTAAAGGTGTGCGCCACCACCGCCCGTCGGAGTTTTCTCTGTGTAGCCCTGGCTGTCCTGAATCTTGCTTTATAGACCAGGCTGGCCTCGAACTCACAGTGATCCGCCTGCCTCTGCCTCCTGAGTGCTGGGATTAAAGGCGTGCGCCACCAACGCCCGGCTCTATGCCCCATTTTTAAATTGGATTGTTTTCTTAACATTCAGTTTGTTGAGTTCTTTGAATATTCTAAGTACAAAACCTCTGCCATATGTATAATTCATAAAAAAATTTTATTCTTGAGGCTACCTACCTCTTCCTTCAGTTGATGATATCCTTTGCTATATGGAAACTTCAGATTCATGAGGTCTCGTTTATTAATGGTTGGTCTCAATGCCTGCAGTGTTCAGGGTCTTGTTCAGAAAGTCCTTTCCTGTGTCAATAATTTCAAGCCTATGTCCTACCATCTCTTCTATCAGATTGAAGGTGTCTGGTCTTATGTTGAGTCCTTGATCCATTTGGAGTTGAGTTTTATACAGGGTGATACATTTGGGTCTGTTTTCATTCTTCTCTACACAGCTACCCAATTTGGTCAACATCATTTGTTAAGATACTGTCTTACCTCCAGTGTGTGTGTATTTTTGGTTTCTTTGGAGTTATGTCTAGATCTTCAGTTCTATTCCATTGATCAGTGTATCACTTTTCCTTACTATTGTTATTGCTCTATAGTATAATTTTAAATTTGGATAATGATACCCCCAGCAGTTTTGTTATTCAGTATTCTTCTCATTCTTTAAGTTGTCTTAGTTTTATGTGTGTGTGGGTTTGTGTGTTACCATATGAAGTTTAAGATTATTGCTAATTTCTGTGAAGAATTTTGGTGAGGATTGCATTGAATCTATATATAGAAAAGCAATGTTAATCCTACTGATCCTTAAGTGTCGTGTTCATTTTCTTTTTTCAGTGTCTTAAAGTTTATTATACAAGTCTTTCATTTGGTTAGAGGTATTACAAGGTTTTTTTTTTTTGAGGTTATTGTAAAAAGTGATGTTTCTCTGATTTCTTTCTTAATATGCTTGTCATTTGTATGTAAGAAGGTTACTGGTTTGTATGTGTTAATTTTTTATCCCATTACTTTTTTTGAAAATTTTTATAATTGTAGCAGTTTCCTCGTGGTGTCATTAGGGTCTTTTATGTATAAAATCCTATTGTCTACAAATAAGGACAACTTCTTTCCCTTGATTTCTTTCCGTTGTCTTACTGCTGTAGCTAAGACTTTGTACACTGTATTGAACAGATATAGAGAGAACGGACTTCCTTTTCTGGTTTATGATTTTAGTAGTATGCTTTGAGTTTCTCTGTGTTTAAAATGATGTTGGCTGTGGACTTGCTGTAAATTGCCTTTGTTATGTTGAGATATGTCCAAGGTATCCCTTTTTCTTTAGGACTTTTTATCAGGAAGGGATGTAGGATTTTATCAAAGGCCTTTTGTGAGTGGAAGATTTAAGTTAACATGCAAGGTAGTGGGCTGTAGTGTGACATTTTCATGCATATGTGTTACTATATTTTGTACATTCATTCCCCTTGGCTACTCTCACTTATTACCCCTGTCCTGTACCCTCTTGCTGGTCTCTTTTCCCCTAGTTCTCCCTTAATGTCACACATTCTTTTAACCTCTCTACCCTTGCAAGGTCTCTTCCTTCTTGATCGTGATTCCCTTTGTACTTTCTTCTGTCTCTCAAACACACACACATGCCACACACATGAACACGCACGCAATGCACTTTTCTGCAGATGTTGTGTTTTCATTTATCATTATGACTGCACAAAATTCTATTGTGTATTTGAACCATATTTTCTTTTATCTGCTCTTCTGTTGATGGACATCTAGGCTGGTTGCACTTCCTGACAGTTGTGAATAATGAGATTATATGTGGTGCGTTGACTTATCCAGGAGTGATATAGCTGGCTCATACAGTGGTTGTATTTTCAGTTTTTTGAAGTATCTCTACTCTTCTGTAGTGACTGCAGCAGTTTGCATTTGCACCAGCAATATGTAGTGAATGGAAACAGTAGAGAGGGTGTTAATACCCCTTTCTTCTGCTTTTGCCCTTTGCGACTTTGAAAGCCAGATTGCTTTGACAACATGATTTTTTTTTTATACCATTCTGAGTAAACTTGCTGCAACTGTAAAAATGCCCCACAGTATACCCTCAATGAGAAAGTGTTAGGGGCTTACCAACTCCAGGTTGAAATGACCATATAACCTAAACCATGCAGATTTTTCTGACTCAAATACTCCTTGTTTTTTCTTTATTTTTAATTTAAAAGTATGTATATGATGTTTTGCCAGCACGTATGTCTGTGCACATATGTGTGCCTAGTAATCACAGAGGCTAGAAGAGGTCATGGGAGCTGGAATTACAGGTGGTTATGGACCACCATGTGGGTGCTGGGAGTAGAACCTGGGTCCTCTGGGAGCAGCCAGTAATTTTAACCTGAGTCATCTCTCCAGCTCCATCATTATCTTTTAAGTGACCAGTAAAATGTGCACTTATGCCTAGTCTGTAAAACGCACCACTATCTATTGTTTATCTCCAGGTAATTATTGGTACCGTGTCTTAAGGAAACACTTTTCTGTCCCCTGGAGTGAGAATTGAGGACTCAAGTTTCACCTTTCTGAACTGACTGGGAGGTGTTCTAAACATGTATGTGGCTTTGTCTTTGTAGACTGAAATCGCCAAGAGATTGAATACCATTTGTGCACAAGTCATCCCATTTCTGTCTCAGGAAGTAAGTAAAATGTTCAGCTGTTAAAGTGCAATTATGTTGC
Organism: Peromyscus nudipes; assembly: GCA_902168325.1. Taxonomy (NCBI): domain Eukaryota; kingdom Metazoa; phylum Chordata; class Mammalia; order Rodentia; family Cricetidae; genus Peromyscus; species Peromyscus nudipes. Next base: position 31,931 of record CABHPH010153927.1, read on the forward strand.
TTCTCTGTTTGCAAATTAGCCATTTTTAAGATGTTCATTTTACCACAAGGAGTAAGTTTGAAGAACATCCGTTATATTTGAAGTTTGTCAACCCTGTCCTTCTGTCTAAAGCATCCAAGGGCAGGCTGCTCAAGGGGTGGCAGTTTCTCAACCCCAAATTACTATTATTATTATTATTATTATTATTATTATTATTATTATTATTAGGAAAATTGCACAGTGACTATCAAGCATAAAGAAAGCTTTGGTGTGTGTATGTGTATGTGTCTGTCTGTCTGTCTGTCTGTGTGTCTGTGTGTATCTCAGTATGACCTGGAACTCATTAGGTAGACCAAGCTGGCCTCAAATTTACAGAGATCTGTTTGCCCCTCCCTCTTCAGTGCCTGGATTTAAGGCCTGTGCCATCACTCCTGGCTGTGCATGTGTTTAGGTAATATGTCCTTGATATGATTCAGGTACCCTTTTGTGTTTTTCTGAGCCGACTTGAAAGTAACTGCACTGAGGTTGATCTACACGAAAGTAGGCACTTCATTTATCACATGCATTCCATAGAGAGAGTAGATGATAAAATAAGTATTCACATGGTTTTGACTCAGTCATAGGCATAGATAAGCCAGGTGGTTTGAGTTGACTTTAACATTTGCAGAGGGGGTACTTCATAGGAGTCATTGGAGATTGACTCAGCATTATATTTCAATTTTGTTTGAAAGTTTTACCTTCTTTCTGGGTACAGGGGAATAATGTGCTTTCAGTATGTAAATATGAACGTATGGTGCTGTAGGGGAGGCCCAGCTGGTGGGAGGTTAAAAGAGTATTGGATTTGGCTGTAGAGTACCCTGAGTTCCCTGATTCGCTGCCAGTTTTCAGTGACCTTGGCTTCTACTAGCCTCCTCAAATTGACTGTGGCAATATTTTAGTTATGTGTAGAGTTGGGGAGTGGGCAAGGTGAGTTTTCATTCTCTAAATTGAAAACAGAGCTTTCTTTCTCCTTGAAGGGTGAAACACCAAAAGGCTAAAATAAGTTACAGAGAGAATTCCCATAGTTTTTTTTTTAAAAAATGGCTGGTGCATCTAGAGTTTTTTTTTTATCAGAGAAATCACAGACTGACTGATGATGTTTTTAGTATCAAGATGGATGTTTGAATTGTTAATGAACTTCATGCACCCAAAGGCACCCACTGTAAAGTCCTGTGAGCCCTAGCTGTCCCGCTCTGTGTAGTGTCCAAAGACTCTAGTTACTACTCTTGATGTCCCTTCTGATATTACCACCCCACAGTAGTTCAGTGGTGACTGGAACCTTTCAGAAATAAATGGTAGCACCATTCCATGGCCCCTCCTTTGTGTTCTGTAAAGTGACACGTGCATGAGGACCTGCTTAATCTGTCTTTGTTGTCAGAATGAACAGGGAAATTCTTAGCTGTTGCTAACACATTTTCTTCTCCTTGTTTTCAAAGCATCAACAACAGGTGGCCCAGGCTGTCGAACGTGCCAAACAGGTGACCATGGCAGAGTTGAATGCCATCATCGGGGTACGTGGCCTACCAGGTCTACCTCCTACAGTGTGTATCACCAGCTTTCATTTCTTTATGGTTTGATGGCATCACACACACACACACACACACACACACGGAACTAAGTTTGTGTTAGAGATGACTTACTTGATTAATAAGGGAGGGTGAAAGGGGGTTTGGGTGTGTGGAGATGTGTAGGGAAGAGGACATAGTAGCACAAGGAGGATGACAGGAGAAACACTAGAGGAGGAAGGAAAAGAACTTCTATATCCCGTGATACTTAAAACCGCCCTTGCTGTTAGTGAGGTCAAGGCTGTCGATCGGTTTCTCAACACTCTTCCTTGCTTCTGTCTAGTACCCTTCCACCACAGCGGGGTCAGCATAGGACTCTGAGTTATTCCTGGAGTTGCCTTTGCCTTTTGCTTTCCAGGGCACTGGAACCTGTGTGGTTTTTTGATTCTTCTTTCTTGTGCCCCTTTCATGAATTTTAAAGTGGCATACCCAATGAAAAGCTCCCTCGCCAGGGAAGGAGTGTTAATTGTCTGCCCTAGTGCTCTGTGACCTTTCAGGGTTCACATCTCCTCTGGAGTTTAGCCGTCTCTTCTTGCTGGTGAAGCTGGTTTCTGTTGTCAATCACAAGTCATTTGTTCTGCATTAAGGGATCTAGTGAACCAGGCGTTCTGTCTCTTTCTTTGCTCGAGTTTGGCCCCACCCACGGCAGGACCTAAGGTGGTTCTCATGTGTCTGCCCCTTTTAGACTAAAGGAAAGAAGTGGCTGAAATTGGACGGGGAGGTCAGTTTATTTTATTCATATGTGAGTTCCTCGAATGGATTCAAAATCACTCATTTATCAATTTATGTTAATTGCTTGTGAGAAGATGCCCTGCTGGTCTTTATAGTTCCCTCAGACACTTTGTAATGATAATTAGACATGCTGCTGTAGGGATTAAGAGTGCCATAGTCCAGTGCTGTGACAGACAATGGAACCAGTTAATCTATCAAGGTTTAAAATTACATCCCCACTGGAGATGGGAAAAACACAAGAGCCAAGGAGGATTAAAGAATGAGCCTCAGCTTGAAAACCCTCCTTTCATCAGTTTCTCAATTGCAGATCTGCAGTTGGGGTGCCTGTGGTAAGCTATTGGCAGTCAATTAGGTGAAATAAACTGGGAGGTGACCTTCATTTCCTTTTAATAGCTTTTTCCTCCGTGAACCAGGGAGCTTCAGTGGATTTTCAGCTTAGATTTTATTCAAGCCGCTTTATTGCACTTGACAGCTTAGCTCTGCATAAACAGTTCTCCCTCCTTCCCCCAGGTCTGGGCTCTGTCTTTCTTCCCCTTCTGTATCACATTTTTGACTGTTACTTAGTGGGCTCTCTAATCACATTCAACCAAAAACACAATGATGCCTGCGTTTGTCTGCTGCCTTCTCTACCCTTTTCTTGTGTAATGAATTGCTTTATTTCGGAGATCAAATCAGATATTCACTGGCATTTTTGCACGTACTGTGTTTGATTAGAAGAGACTAATAGCGATTGTACTTGTAGCTGGAGCAAGGAATTTTTTAACCCAAATGAATGAGGATGGAAAAGCCTGTTTTGATTAAAAGAAAACATATGCAAAGCAGATCTCAAGGGCCCTGTTCAACTTTGTGGGACATGTTTGTTTTCTGATAGGCTCTAAATTTTTACATGTAATTTTTCTGGTTTGTCTCTGGCAGTACTGGGGATTGAACATGAGGCCTCACACATAATAGGAAAGCACGCTGCAAGTGAACTACATGGCTAGCTATGTGTAATTTTTCAATAATAAAATGCTGGTTTAGAGTTCTCACAGGCACTGCCCAGACCCTGAGGGTCTTCTTTGAATCTACATTTCAGAAGGGGAAAATGTATTAGCCAGGTATTTACAGGTAATATTCATTTTGAATGGAATCAGAAAATAAGAATAGGTTATCTTAGAAGGGTGGATGAATTGCAAATTCTATGAATGGCTTTAGTAAACATGTTGAGATTATCAAGACAGATTTGCTTTGATAGCTTAGCAATAATAACCCAGGTTGGTGAATTGGGTCCAATGTAAGAGTTAATGCATTGGTGTGTTCAGTATTTTCGCATATGCAGTTTTTAATTTTTAAAATGGTGGGATAGGTATATTAATTTATGACAGGCTCTTTGAAAGTTTGCAGTGATCAGAAATAGCTCCTGCCTTTAGCTTCATGCTTTGGCATATGCTTGTTTTTTTTTTTTTTGTTTTGCTGTATTTTTATTATTTTTTTTGCTTGAAAAGAATTGCATGCATCCTGGAAAATCGAAGTAGCATAAAATTGGGCTGACAATTCAGTAGACCTTTGCACCCCTTCATTGCACATGCAGTGTGCCAGCTTGTCTGGCCAGAGGGGAGGAAGCACTGGGAGACTGTTCATACAGCAGCTGTGCAGAGAAAATGCAGCCTGTTGGATAGCAGCTGTCAGTATTGTTCTGGGATGGGTTAGAGTGAAGAACAATGGGAGAGGCCAAGCTCTTCATCTTCATTGACTTTCAGGCTAAGAAAAGAAAAGGTTTAGACGTCTATTTCAAGTGTGAAAGATCGTAAAAGAGAACGCTTTAAAATGCAAATGGACTGAAACCCTCACCTTCCCTTTAAGGTACAATCAAGGTCCTTATGGTTTGCCCCAACAGGGATAAAGATACTTTGTTTTAGCAAAGTAGCTTGGGTTTGTCAAGGACACCAAACACTTGGTGAGCTCAGCTTGTATTCTTGGCCTCTGAGTGCTCTTTCACTAGAAGAGGGGGAAGGTTCTACTTTTCTTCTGTCCTTGTTGAGTGAGTGATGGCAACTTCTTACCAGCATGTAAATGCTTCTCCTGGCCACTGAATTTTAGTTCTTTTCTACTTGCCTTCAACCTTTATCTGGAATGCTAATATTTAAGGAACAGTTTTCACATCATTAATTTTTGGACTTACTACTGAAATATTTTTGTTAACTTTTTTTTTTTTTTTTAAGGCACAATTTTACCATATACCCTGGCTGACTCTGTGTAGACCATGCTGGAAGTGAACTCACAGAGATCCACATGCCTCTGCCTCCTGGGTACTAGGATTAAAGATCACCACACCTGGCCTTTTGTTGACTTATTAACAGCAGCTTTGATAGCAAATTTGGTGACTGGCATAAAATTAACTGCAACACTGCTTTTTGAATCATACTTCTCAAAATCTCTTGCTGCTAATGTGTTCTGTTGTAACAACTTCAAGGATTTTTATTAATTTTTCAACTTAGTTTTATTTGTGTGGTAGGTGTGTGTTTGTGCGCGCGCGCGTGTGCATGTGTGTGTGCGTGTGTGTACGTGCGCGCGTGCGCACGCGCCTGTATTTGAGGAGTCAAACTTGGGTCACTAGGCTTACAGGTAAGCACTTTATTGCTGAGCTACTTCCCTGTCCAGTAGAGATTTTTTTTTAGTTCAGTTTTTCACTCCATATATTAGTACTAAATTTACATCATTCCATCCTCCTTTTCTTCCCCCAAACTCTTTTTGTCCTCACTATCTTTCAAATTTATTACCTCTTTAATTAATTAATTCCCCCTTCTTCCCTCACATGGCTCATGCAAGGCATGTGCATGCACACACACATACACACACACACACACACACACACACACCCATACCCCCATGTGGAGTCCACATTTTTGTGTTGTTCCTATGTGTTTAGGGCTGACCACTTTAGATTAGATAATCTATTATGGGGCTTGCGGATTGTCACTTTTAGCAACCTTTAATTGATTTTCTCCCTTCATCTAGGATTGGGGCCTGGTGAGATTTCCCCATCCAAATTGGGATGCCAACCAGTGTTGTTATTGTGCAGGTATTGTTTTAGGCAGTCATATTATTGAGATTTTATGGATGCAGCCTCCTGTCAATAGCTGTAAAACTTAGAAGCCACAGCAATCCTCCACCATGGCAAGATAACACCAAGGGTACAATACTGGTACTTACAGCTTGGCAGTAACCAACAGCTATCTAATTGGATGTAAGGCCCATTGTATAAGAGGGAATTCGTGCCTTATGCTGTAAACCCAGCCAGTTACCTGTGGGTGGTGAGGTCATCGACCTTAGGAGAACATACTAGTGCCATTTTTTAAACCAGTATTATTTCCCAATTTTATTCAAATACCTACCCTCAGTAGTAGGTATCAGAGTAGCTGTCGCCGCTCATCAAACAAGCTTCTTTTTTACAGCAGTCGGAGGCCATTATAGTGCAAAGATCTTAACTGGCTCAGGACTGATTGGTTTCACACACAACTGCTGTTAAGAAAACACTGTGCATCCTGGGAAAGGGAGCTCACTCATTTGAGAACTTGTTCTTGAAGGAAGAGCCATGTTGATGCCTACAGCAATAGTCTGAAAAGTTTTTCTTTTTTTTTTTTTAACTTGGATTTTTATTAAAACCTGAAAATAAAATCAGCTGTTCATGATGTAATATCTTATTACTAATAAGATGGCTAAAGGCTTTCTGAAACACAGAATTAAAGAACTTCAGGGTGAGTCCACATTCTGTTAGAGATTGGAACTAAATGCTCCTTTCACCCTGCTCGAATTTAATTGAGGTTCAATTTTTTTTTTAATCAGGTTATATCACAAAAAATTTATTGTGGATCTCCATATGCTATAAAGCTACACAGCTGCATGGTTTTTCCCCACTTAGTATATATTTTCTGTGTAGTGAAGTACATACCTTTGAAATGTCTAGCCTGATCACTTATGGCCCCTTCATATATCAAGTACCACACTTGATTAGGGGCATGTGGTTCCTGTCACCCAGTATGTTCTCTGCTTTTTAGTAAATTTTACTGCATGATGAAAGAAAATAGTTGGTTTTTGAGTGAAAATAATGTAATAATAAAAGCTGAGAACCATTTTTCTCTTAATTTAAAGAAAACAATTGCATGGTTGTATATTTTATTTCTGACCACCTGTTCCCTAATTTCCTGGTGTTTATACACAGTAGATAGATACATTGTAGTTTCCCAATCTGTAGATAGATGACACATAACTTCATACCTTTTGAGGGGCTAAGACTTTGTCTGGAAAGCCTTCACCCAGCATATGATCCCACTTCTATGAACTGTAGTTTTGTCTGTCTCGTTTCTGAATACTTGTGATGGATTTGTTGGATGTAGTTGTCCGAGTCCTTGGGTGTGTTCCTGTGTGTATGGTTTCTCCAGGTTACCTTGGCCTCTTTGTGAGTTTCATGTGTTTCCTTGAATGTATTGCCTTATAGTATGATTCAGCAGTGAAAAAGCACTGCCGTTCTCCTCCCCACCAGTTTGTTTCTGTAAACCTAGACCTTGGATGTGCTAGACAAACATTTTACTGCTGAGCTAGCCCTCCAGTCTTCTGTATAGCTTTAGAGTGGAGGACAGATGAAGATAGAGTCAGGACAGACCACTGTTGTTCTTCCTGCTCAGCAGAAGAGTACTCTGCTGTTGTGACTTTAAGAGTTATAGGAGAGATTATCTTTCCTATCCACAAAACACTAGCTCTCTTGTATTTGGGCCTCATTGTTGACTGTATAAGAAAATTTTAACAGTTTCTATAGCAGTATCTGAACTCTGGGAACTTAAGAAATGTGGGACTAATCTAGGGAAACTTACTTTGCTTTGTGATCTATTTGGATACAGTGTGACTTATTTTTCATGCATACAGTTTCTGTGAAGACCAGGATGGCTTCAGTTGTTGGTTAGATTTGTACATTCTGGCTTCATAGGCAAGCTTACACCTCTCTATACCTGAAAACAACTTTGTATAAAGTGAAAGCTTGGAGTATTGTGTGCTTGATAGCTGTCTAGTATGTATATGTGTTTCAGTATGGGATGGCTGTATATCTGCAGAGGAAGGAGACTTTATGTCTAAAATAATGATTTGTAGACCTAAAAAGCACTCCACTGTTGCATGAAATGATTGGTTCAGGGATTAGCAAACTATTAGATTATCCTTCTCCTTTAGCTGTAGCTGTCAGCTATCGATGAGATTGTAGTGTGTGAAGTTGAAAGAGGATGAGCTTCTTATTCTTAGGACTATGCAACTAATCCCTGGAAAGCCCATCTTTCAACCCACCCTTAAGTGCCTTTCTAGAAGAGTGGGTATCCTGCTACTTGGAGAAGACCTCAGAGGTATAATAAATGTGTGTCTTCTAGTCCAAAGACTTAAGCCTTCTTAAATTCCAATAGTCTAGTTCTTTATTAAATTTGCAAAGGCATCATTGCATGGAAGTCCTACTTTTTCCTGGCCACCATCCCTTCCCTCATAAAATGGTCTCGTTGTATAGCTCAGGCTGGCCTGCGACTCAGATCCACCTGCTTTTGCTTCCCTCATACAAGGATTAAAGATGTGTATACCACCACACCCAGCTAGAAATGCATTCTTTGTGTGTGTACTGTTCCTCCAGGTTAAGTCAGTTTGATATTTTTGTTTTTAAAATAGAATACTACCTAGTATCTCAAATGCATCTGGAATTGGCCTTGCTGTCTGGATTTTCCCACAGTTAATATGCATTTTAGTTACTAGAAAAGTTGCTGGTACATTTATTTCTTTTAATTTCCTTGCCAGGTGCTACAGTATGAATTTTGATTCCACTTGGTATAAGGCATTTCATAATTAAACATGTTTTTAAGAGGAAGAAACTGCTCCATAGAAAGTAAGATATCCCATTTGAGAGGTTAAGTATGTGCCTGGGTATATGGTTTGTTTTTTAAATTGAGATAACAGTTCAAATTAAATTGACCCCTTAAGTCATATAGTTCATTAGTTAGTATATTCAGCCATCACTGTCTCATTCTAAAATACATTTAATCACCACTGAGAGAAGCCCTGTATCTATTATCATTGACTTCCCATGTTCTCTCTTCTAACAGTTAGTGGCCACCAATTGGCTTGTTCAGCATATTGTATATAAATAAATACATATAATATGTAGCTATTTATATTTGACTGATTTTACTTAGCATGGAGTTTTCAAGGTTTTTCTACCTTCTAACTGTGTATCTATAGCTGGCCTGGAACTTGCTATGTAGACAGGGCTGTTCACACAAACTCACAGGGATTTGCCTGGTTTTGCCCCTGGAGTGCTGGGATTAAAGATGTGAGCTATCATACCTAGCTATTTTATTTTATTTATTTATTTATTTATTTATTT